>JAUELF010253226.1:0-11758 GCA_031471495.1 Clinocardium nuttallii
GTAAAGTTTATAATGTTGATGTAAAGTGTATAATGTTGATGTAAAGTTTATAATGGAGATGTAAAGTTTATAATGGAGATGTAAAGTTTATTATGTTGATGTAAAGTTTGATGTAAAGTTTGATGTAAAGTTAATAATGGAGATGTAAAGTTTATAATGTTGATTATAATGGAGATGTAAAGTTTATAAGTGTATCATGGAGATGTAAAGTTTATAATGGAGATGTAATGTTTATAATGGAGATGCAAAGTTTATAATGGAGATGTAAAGTTTATAATGGAGATGTAAAGTTTATAATGTTGATGTAACGTTTATAATGGAGACGTAACGTTTATAATGGAGATGTAAAGTTTATAAGTTCATAATGGAGATGTAAAGTTTATAATGGAGATGTAAAGTTTATAATGTTGATGTAAAGTTTATAATGTTGATGTAAAGTAAAGTTTATAATGTTGATGTAAAGTTTATAATGTTGATGTAAAGTTTATAATGGAGATGTAAAGTTTATGAGTTTGCAATGGAGATGTAAAGTTTATAAGTTTATAATGGAGATGTAAAGTTTATAATGGAGATATAAAGTTTATAATGTTGATGTAAAGTTTATAATGTTGATGTAAAGTTTATAATGTTGAATGTTGATGTAAAGTTTATAATGTTGATGTAAAGTTTATAATGGAGATGTAAAGTTTATGAGTTTGTATTGGAGATGTAAAGTTTATAATGGAGATGTAAAGTTTATAATGGAGATGCAAAGTTTATAATGGAGATGTAAAGTTGATAATGGAGATGTAAAGTTTATAATGGAGATGTAAAGTTTATAATGGAGATGTAAAGTTTATAAGAAGATGTAAAGTTTATAATGGAGATATAAAGTTTATAATGTTGATGTAAAGTTTATAATGAAGATGTAAAGTTTATAAGTTTATAATGGGGATGTAACGTTTATAATGGAGATGTAAAGTTTATAATGTTGATGTAAAGTTTATAATGGAGATGTAAAGTTTATAATGGAGATGTAAAGTTTATAATGTTGATGTAAAGTTTATAATGTTATGTAAAGTTTATAATATTGAGGTAAAAAGTTCATAATGTTGATGTAAAGTGTATAATGGAGATGTAAAGTTTATAATGTTGATGTAAAGTTTATAATGTTGATGTAAAGTTTATAATGGAGATGTGGAGATGTAAAGTTTATAATGGAGATGTACAGTTTATAATGTTGATGTGAAGTTTATAATGTTATGTAAAGTTTATAATGTTGAGGTAAAACGTTTAGAGTGGGGGAATAGAGATACAGACACACATCAAGAGATACCGAGTCAAAGTTATACATTAAAGTTCAACTTGACTGAGGAAATAATAAATGACATATTTCACAATTGTTTTGTCAGGTATATTCTATGAATTCTTAATTCTCTAACAGGGTATTGTATAAAATATTTTATTTGAAGAAATATCTTAATGAAAGACATAAATCTACAAAATACAAAATTGAATAACAATTCAAAAACAGATTTGTTATTTTCTCCCCTGCAAAAACATCAGTTCTATGTCAAATGCATCAGTGAATCGGCTAAGGTGTTGACTTGCAAAATAGTACGATAAATGTCTTATTTTAAATATTTGCCTACTGAAATTGCTATCTGTCGCTTGCAGATTTGTTTAACCCTTTCCTATATAAAAGCATTCTCTTACCCATATGCACAGCAGACGACTTTTGAAAACATTGTGACAAAAGGGGAAATTGCATCCTGAGCAATTTCTTCTTTCGACGCAATGTTTTCAACTTGTTTCACTAATTGATGTTCAATCAATTATAGAGTTTTCTTCATATTTTTTACAAAATGTCTGTTTCTGCACGTGTGTTGTATGTGGGAAAGGGTAAGCGTGTATTGAAAGGTTTAGAATGATAAAGCGCGTATGATTGATGTATGTAAAATCGAAAAGAAAGAGAACTCCTGCTGGGTTTTATAATCATGTTTTACTAACACCTCGAAATTTTAATTTACTCGATAAATTGACTTCATTTGACATCGCCGTCGTCTCAAAAATCATTTAAATACATTTTACATTACATCTAGGTAACTTGTCTTTAGCAGCCTGTCTTTGCCACGGGGTAATTTACATTATCGGAAACCAGGGGGGAAATATAGCAACGTATCATAATTATTTGAGCTAGATGTATTTGGTCACTTTCTGATGTAAAACACTAAATGTTGCATTTGTACCATAGATAAAAATGACAAGACAAAAACAATCTGGTCTTACTGGGCCTATTGTCAACGTCATTATATATATATTAAATTGCTGTATTGAATTGAAAACTTACCTGACTTAAGAATTTGAAACTACGTGTAAAAGTAATTAGAACCGTTAACTCATTGCGCTAATTTAAAAAGACTTTATGGATGATAACATGAGTTCCACGAGAAAACCAACAATATAGACTCTGAGTAAAATATCGACCAAGACAGCCTCAGCGTGCCGCACAGGCTAATCCGGACCGACACATTCTGTCTGCGAAAGATGTCTGTCCGTGCTAGCCTGCTTGCATGCTAAGGCTGACCCGGGTCGATTCTTCACGCTGAGTCCACAATGTTGTTTTCTCGTTGAACGGCTCATAAATATCATGTCCAAATGACTCAGAGCGAAAAGCCGCCGCACATACCATTCGAGCTTTACGAACCAATCTTAGAGCTCGTTGGACACGTGTAGATAAGTATCAGTTTACACATCCTGAACAGATGGTATACATGTACACTGTATGTCGGTGACTTCTTAAATCATTAGTTGCCTCATACATGTATATGTGTATGGCTATACATAATGTTAATGGTTTATGCCAATCAACTTTATGTTATATTATGTTATGATATATGTTGGTGGCGCTCATTATTATCAAATTGCTCAGACTTGAAATCTGTATTTGCATATACACTATTTACAGCAAAATATGCCTATACAGTGGATTGGAGAGTCATAAGAGAAGACAATTGATGCTGGAAGTATAGGCCAGTTCATGTCACATGCCTGTAACTTACCCTTACGTTTTCTTTACGTTTATTAGGAGGATCAAACCGGCGACCACCCGTACCCAAGGCGGACGCTCTACCATTACATATACCGAGGCGGTACAAAACACTTCAAATGGAAAACATTTAAGAGATAAGCCGCTCCAGGCGGAAATAGGGTCTAGCTGCATCTTTGTTTCATCCTTTGAGTAAATAAGCGTTACATGAGCAGTGTTATAAAACGTAACCGCAAAGCTATAGAAAAGGTGCATTGTTTATGTTCTAAAATCTGTATTTGACATTCAAACCCTATGTCCTGGATACTCAGAAGGATTGTCTCACTGGGATGACTCTGTGTAGTACCACAAACATAGAATTAGGTTGAGTAATAAGAGAAATATTGTGTGGAAAGGACCTGTTTAGTCCTCTGTTCACCTATTTGTTTTCCGAAGTTGCACGAGTAAGATATGCTTAACATTGGATACAATGTATAAACACTGTAGGAGATGTCAAACGTTTTCACTTGCAGTGGTTTCGTTGTGTATTGTACGAAGGAAAATGTTAAATGTAATTAAAACGGAGATTTATTCTCAGATGTAATGTCAATAACAGCTTAGGTGCGTTTCTATAATACTTGTGGTTACAATTATTTGAAGACAAATACCGACGAGTATAAACTATTAAACTTTTTCGTAAAAGCAATGTGTACAAAGCTTTAATTGTTAAAAGAGTATGTATGCTTTATTAATTATGTTCGTGACATACGCCCAATCATATAGTGGATATAAGTGCATCATGAAAATAGCAGTATCATTCATTTAGTACGAATATTAGCCCCTTCTCAAATGCCTACGACTGTGCGAGGTTTTCCTGTCACTATTTTTTAAATGTATTATATTGTAATATGGGCCGGTGACCTAAATACTTGAAATCAAATATGTCTATGTCTATTAACAAGAAGTTCTTTTTTTAAAAAATCTTTAAAAAAAACCTTAAAAAAATAATTTGAAAACGGCGTGAAACTTTAACGAAACAAACAAAAAGTTATAGTTTTACATGCTTTTCTATTATAAGAGTCGTCTCTTTTGTAATAATATGAGGGAAATATATAACGATATGAAGTTTCAATTGCTTGTGGGTAAATAAGAATTCGTACATCTTTTTCCCGTAATGATTTCAAAAGCGTCGTCTCTCGTCGTCTTTTTGGATAAGGGATATGGTTACACCAACGTTAGATAGGGCCCTTGTCAAAATCTCAAAAATCGTTGACACTTCCTTTCAAACAATTATAATTACATGTTAGTCTATTCAAATAAGCCGAGTCAAGGTAAAGTAGAACGATATGACTTTTTTTGACAAAACACATTATAATTTATAATTACATTGCTCTTGTATTTTCATTACAATCTTTTCCCAATGAGTAGGTGGGTTTTTCCCGGCATTATCATATCGTCTGAACATCTAGGAAATATTCGGTGTTTATTTTAAACCGCGCATATTTAATGGTGCTATACTCTTGAAAGTTCAACCTTAAAGTAAGTATAACTTAATGCCTTGCCTGTGTTTACACTGTAGAGGATCCAAATTAATACGGTTTAACAGGAATCCTCCTGTGTCTAATTGGCAACGAGCGTAGATACAGATCAGGCAGCGCATAAAAGTAACAAATAGTTGGCGCGTCGCTTAAACTGGTGTTAAAGAAATACATATGAGCCGTCTTGTCTCGCGAGAACACCAACGTTAACCAGGACAGACACATTTCACCTCCTGTGTATCTTCTGTTTCAGGAATCATTACTCTTTACCGCTATGCACCTGAGGCGGAATGTGTCGGCCCGGATCAGCCTACGCGGTTAGCGCAGACTGATCTGGTCGATACATTACGCAGATGCCATACTGTTGGTTTTCTCGCGGGACGGCTCATATACCGTGATAACATAGGTAGAATAAGTGCAAGCGAACATTCTCTCAAATAAAAACCACTGTACGACAGTGCGCTAACCTGTCTCCATTGTCAATTCAAGTGCAGTTGAAGTATTTGTGTAATAGAAATAATAACTAAGAGGTATTTATTATATAAACTGCGGCTCCTCATAAGAAAATGATACGTATTTGACTTGATACCAGACAAGCGAACTCTGTGGAAACCGCTGTCACAAACTATACCTAGCAATAAAGCCAATTTATAGATTTATTAGTATTAGAGTTTAACACTATTTTCAACAGAATTTTAGTTAAATCACGACGGCCAGTTTATCTCAAAGTGCGCTTCATGGCTTTACGTATTTCAACCCAGCATTCTTCCCACATATACGCTTCTCACAATTACTTGTGTAAATTATTGGAATTAATTAATGGCCCTCTTTCGAAATCATGACCCTTTCTGGATAACCCCCGTCTGTGACGGCTGACCTATCGCGGATAGATACATCCATCATAATTCAAGTTTAGATCTCAACCGACCCCACTAAATATAGTTAAATGTGCAGACTTAATTTAATTTTAATTTATTAGAAATCTCATTCAAATGGTCGGTTTTTATATGACACTGGTGTTTTTATTTTGTTCATGACAGTCAATGTACTCTTTGAAATAATTCTTAAGAGATCGAACGCCTTCCGTCAAATAATGTTGATAAGAAAACGTAATGATTATTTGAACCGCTCCCATTCAGACATTTTAATATTCTCGATCCTAGTTTCAGTAATATATAGGTAAACCATTTACTGGTTTTGCTATTAATTACTAAAACGAAGATCGAGAATATTATGAGCATATTTTTATAATAAGAACAAGTATATAGGGTAAGCGAAGATTGTTTTCCATCAGAACAGACCACGATCAGTTTGTGTGCCACCTCTTCAGTCAAAGATCTTCTATTTTCGTCAACAAGTATAACATGTCTTTAAAATTTCATTTCACCAGCTGAAAACCTACAACTGGTTTCAACATCTCTGATGTTGGACAAATTCTTACTCATGTATGGACACATACATGTATATATTTTAAACGAATACTTGAGTAGCAAACAGTTTACACCAAGATAAGACTATACGGACTTCCATGCGAATCTGTGTCTACCCTGCTCTAAATTGTGGTAAATAGTCGATCATTACATGATATACAATTGTTCTTCTCTTTCCCACATGCAGACGCTTTCGGCACATACGAACTCACGTTGTTGCACAAAGAGAAATCATGTTGTGGCACATACGAAATCACGTTGTGGCACAAAGAGAAATTGGTGATAAAGAGTAATGTAACCATTTTCTACAATGTCTTCAACTATTATCATTAATACTGCCTGATTGTGTAGATATGATCCTCGTGTTGTACTAGATCATTACACAGTGGTGTGCTACGTATGAAAGAACGGGAGGGTCGAAGTCGCGTTGAGTGGGATATGGGGAAACACCCACAGGATGATGTTTACGGCGGTTTTCCCGTGGCGTCGTTCACGTTTGGTGTGTGTGAACTGTAAGGACAATAGACGAGGGTCAGTTGTCCATTCACCTATTCGTTTGACCAATCTAAATACTGTCACTGACCACTGTCCTTACTTGACCTGTGATTGTATATAAGGATCGCCAGGAGTAAATAGCTCTGAACGGGTTGTGATTGTTACTGTTCTATACATTCCTAGTCGTTAGATATGGTAAGAATAATAATGAAGTTGACCCTTTCACACGTACTTACACTTTCTGTCGCCTCTGTAACAGACGAATTTTTAAATTTGAAATTGATTGATTGTTTTGTGTTTTACGCCACTTTCAACAATGTTTCTTGGATACACTAGGCCGTTTATCCTGACACCAGCCAGTCAGTCGTAATGAGGGCAGCCATTACTACCACGTTTAAAGTTTTTGGTATGACCCAGCTGGGATCGACACGCGACCTCTCGCACCGAGGCGGACCGCTTTACCACTACACCATTGAGGGGATCTTTTTAAATTCGAAAACATTTTGACGAAAATAGAAATTTGAATTTCGTTTTGTGCCACAATGTTTTGAAAGGTATTAGAAATGTGCCCTTTCATTTTCGGAGAGTTTCGATAACTGCAATGTTTTCAAAGACGCCTTTTGTGGATTTGTTTGTACGTTTGTAAGGGACACCTGACAGGGCCTTATATAAACAAATGCATTTGAGTTGAAAGTAATTATGTAAACAACTTAGTTATCAGAAGTGTTAGTAAAGTGAAGGATTCACAAGTGTTTATTTTAAATGCATTTATTCATTTCAATGCTCTTGTTCATACCGTTAGTTGCTATAGCATTAACAGATACTACGTTTGTGAAACCACAGAACATCTATATATTGTTTCTTATCACACAGAGAATGTTAGGCGACATATGAGCTGTCTCGCGAGAAAACCCACATTAAGGACTCTGCGTAATGTGTCGACCCTGATCCGCATGTCGCGCAGGTTAACCCGGACAGACACATTTCGCCTCCTGTGGATTTTCTGTTTCAGGAATCATTACTCTACACCTCTATCCTCCTGAGATTGAATGCGTCGGCCCGGATCAGTCTGCGCGGAAACGCAGGCTGATCCGGTCGATCCATTACGCAGATGCCATAATGTTGGGTTTATCGCGGGACGACTCATATCTTCTTCAACATTGATATACACGTTTATATCAAGAAGACCACCCTATGCAAACTATATGTAAAAGAAAGTATTCTCATAGAAACTATTTGAGAACGTTGTAACTTAGGGAAAAATTACTCAAAATTATGTATTTCTCCTTTTGAATCATTGTTTTAAAAGTCGAATGCTGCGGATGCGTTACATTGCTTTTTTGGTGAAAGAGGTACAACAAGGTATTGTTTGCCAATGGCATGTTATCATGGCATGTTATCATGGCATATCAATTACAATACTCCGTCAATTGCTTCGCTGTATTGTTGAATACAAACTAAATTGTTTTGAAAGCAATCCTATATTCGTCGTTGAATGAACCGCGTCATCTGAAACCCACATTCAGGGGATGTATTCAGTTAATCCTACACGTCAAGTATCAGCATAAGTGATTTTCGGCGAAAAATTAATTTGATTTCTTTAAAATGAAATATGAAATATATTAAAAAAACGATATATACATATATTTCATTAAATGCATTGCTAAGAGTTTGTGTTATTAGTCTTATATATATGTAATGCATTTAATAAAATGTAAGGTGATGTCTTTACAGTGAAATAAAGAAGTTATAAAAAGAGAAATAGAACATTTTTAAAACAATTGCGCCGTCTCACGAGAAAACCAACCTTGTGGATTTTGCGTAAAGTGTCGACTCTGATCCGCCTAAGCATGCCGCGCAGGATAACCCTGACAGACATGTTTCAGCTCCTGTGTATTTTCTGTTTCAGGAATCATTAATCTATACCTCTATCCCCCTGAGACGGAATGTGTAGGTCCGGATCAGTCTGCGCGGACATGATGATCTGGTCGATACATTACGCAGATGCCATAGTTAACACCCAACAATCATGACGCATACTTTGAGGCACGTCCTGCCGATTAAGGCGTTTAAGTACGAACAGTTTAAGGAATGGAGGTAACACAAAATGACAACACCGCATAGTCGTGACCATTTCAAAACACGCGTGTCTAACTGCCAAAATAAACGCACTGTCGCTACATTGTTGCATCTATCTTGCGTTTATTCCACAGACTGTTCCCCGAAGTAGCCCTTTAATCAAATTGAACGGGCACGCCTTTGTGTATCTACCATGCACCCCACGAACACTCACGCGAGTTTACCCTTTAATGGTTTGCCAACGTGCGTGTTGTGACGTAAACAATTTTGCGGCCAAGTTTTTACCCGCATGTATTCTACAGTATTGTTCTGCGAGGTCAAGGTTTAGCTTAAATATGCTGATAGTATTTTCAATATATGTTTTTCAACAAATGTTCAGTCATATCACACCCACCAGCTCACCTACCCATGTACTTGCTTGACCTTTTGGGGCTTATGCAAAAGTGACTATCGTTATAATTAATACTTGCGTTGGTGTTTTGTTATACATAATAGTGCCCTTTTGTTATATGTTCTATCGAAAGGTGTTTAGCCTAAGAATCACGAGGCAGAGTGCCTGTAACCCTTTCCCACAAACATCAAATCTGCAGCAGTCGACTTAAAAACTTATCTTATAAAAATATGGAAAAGAACACATCAACATGAAAGAACAATTGTTTGATAAAATTGAAAACAGTTTGGCAAAAAGAGAAATTACCCATTATGTCTTCAGCTGCGGGGTGACAGAACACGTCTGTATGTTGGAAGGTGTAACAACTGTACTGTGCGTATTGATTTGTTATGAATAACTCCATTTTTCACGGTATTCATTAACATTATTTCAGTCATTCCGCGAGAAAACCAACATTACGGCCTCTGTGTAAAGTATCGACCCGGTTCAGACTAAGCATGCCGCGCAGTCTACTCGGACAGACACAGTTCGCCTCCTGTAGATTTTCCGTTTCAGGAATCATTACTCTATACCTCAAACGAAACGTGTCGGCCCCGATGAGTCTGCGCGAGGCCATAATGTGATTTCTTTTCACGGGACGGCTCATTTCAATGTAGGTTCGTCCAGATTGAGTTATTGAGATAAAACCAAGGGTTCGTGCGCACTTCAGGGTGTGGACAGTATATACTTTAAGTCGAAAAGTATATTTATTTAATCAGAAACTTGCCACTGTGATGCGAACGACCGGGTGTATTCAAATTATCGGTGGATTATGCGATTGTCGTTCTCTTTTTATCATATTTAGTATGAAGTGTGAAATGTAATTTACGAAAATATGTATAAAATGTTTAACTCGTGACACGAAGGCAGTATGTGATAGTGTATTAATGTTGTTTGTTTGTATTACTTTAGGGATATTAATACTTTAAGGTATACTATTTCATCATGCTATTTATATTATTATTATTTGAGACATTAATCAGGGTTAATATTTCCTTGGCGAGTGCTATTCTAACGCATTTACAGCAGACGCCTATAACATTCTGTTTTGAAGCGGACTTGATTATAATAAAACGATGTTATTTTCGACAATGTTTTCAAGTCTATGTCAACAATGATAATTTGATTTCTGATACTTATAACCATCAACCTTGGAGACAAGTTCAGGGACAGAGCCTCGGCCTGGCAAACCAAACGTTCCTGGTCGAATACCGTTAAGAGCGGGACCTGACTTTGGGATTTTGCGAGTACTGGTTAAGTTTCCAGAAGGCGGACATCGAGCGTGATTAATACAATATGAAGGCTTGTTTCGCAATCGATGTGAAATAAATAAACACAGATCAAACCGTGCCTTCACAACTTCAGATCAGAATCGTTTCTGTTCGCCATTTAGTTTTACACTCATCCTGAACAAGTGGCACACCAACTAATACACACCACTGTTAAAGCATGCAGGTTAATTGTACAGTCACATATGTGCTAAATACAATGGAATAGCGATTCCCCGTCTAAAGCAATCACAGTTGTAGTTTCCAAATTACACATACATGACCTTGTTACCACCTGTGAACAAATACCTTGTTATTGTGTTCCAATGTCTTTATACAGAGGTTCCAATGTTATTGCAATTAACTGTAAAACTTCTGATTGACCAGCCTCACCCTGTATATATGTATACCCCCAATAGCGTTAAATGATGCTAAAACCCGAGAGTTAATCACAATAAGGCATAAACAAAGTCGGTCTTTAGCACAGGTTTCACTGTAGTTTATAATTCACATCAGGCGAAAATCAACAATTTGTTAATTATTTAAAAAATTAGTAACACCAGAGTACACGCATTACTCATCGTGATTATTATATTTGCATTATTCAATGGCTCCTAACATATTGACGAATACCCTGATCTGAGCATCCGAAGGTGCATTCAATGTATACGTTGATCGTAGTGTCCTAACGGTCGTTGTTTCAAAGGCTTAGTTTTAACTACCGAACAATTGCTTTTCAGATGTGTTCCGGTATAATAAACATGCGAATGAACGAGGGACTTTGCCAACTTCTGGTTATTGTAATATCTGTTGCAATTGGTACGTATATTTTCAGCTAAAAATCGTATTTCTTTGTTTAGATAAAAATACAAAGTTTCGTAATTCACATTCAAGAAAAGATATGCTAAGCTGGAAGATATAGACTCGTTCCATGTATAGGTGCGATTGAAATGATATATGTAAAGTGTATGTTCAAGTTATCGTGAGACTACTGTATTTTACGATATAGAGGTATACACGATGTGCTAGGAAGGAGTAAAGAATTGCTCATCTGTCTGTATAATTTGCATGTCGCAACAACGTAGAATGTCGTCTCCGTGAATGTTCGATTGATTGATTGTTTGGTGCCTTAAGCCACTATCAACATGTTTTAATTATATCACGGGTAAGTTACCAGTACTACTCGACCCCACTACTATGACCCGTCTGTGGATCAAACCCGCGACCCCCGTACCGAAAGTGGACGCTCTTCCACTACACCACCGAAGAAGCGATCATCATAATATATATCATGCGTTCTAATCGACACTACACCACCGAAGCGATGATCAATGGAGCATGCGTTCTTATCGACACTACGACGAGAACCTATGAGCTGTCCCGCGAGAAAACCAACAGTGTGGACTGTGCAAAAACTATTGGCCCGGACCAGCCGTCCCGCGAGAAAACCAACAGTGTGGACTGTGCAAAAACTATTGGCCCGGACCAGCCGTCCCGCGAGAAAACCAACA
>JAUELF010253237.1:0-11758 GCA_031471495.1 Clinocardium nuttallii
GAATGGATAACCTATGGCTAAAAGTGGAAAACATTGTGACAAAAGGAGAAATTGCTCGTTTTGAGCAATTTCTTCTTTTGTAACTATGTTTTCAAAAAGCCGTCTTCTGCAGAGGTGTCAGAAAGCTTCTATCTGATGGATAGGGTTAAAGGGACAATGCGCTGATATGCCTCGGACGATAACATACAGCTGTAGCCCATAAAACGCCGTTATATAACAAACACGAACATACACTAACACCCCATATTGCTAGACGGGCCTCGGTTTACTTCTTAATCCTTTCCCACTTGAAGACGAATGTGTCACATCTGCAGTAGACGACTTTTGTAAACATTGTGGCAAAACAGAAATTGCTCATAATGACAATAATGATAATTGTCCTTTTTGCCACAATGTTTTCAACTCTATTCAATTATGTTTAATTCATTGATAGAGCTATTTCATAGTTTTGTTTAGACGATTTCCAAATCGTTTACTGCAATACTGTTTTAACACATGACAGTGCTGGTATTTGATCTAGTATACCAAGTACGTACTTTTTTATATGTGACATGTGTAATATAACAAGACCGAATCAATATGTTTGTATTCATTCGCGAATGTTTACAAAATGGCTGAGAACGTGTATCCGGTTTACGAACTTCACGATAGATGGACGAGGTAAAGGGACCATTAATATGTGTGTGTGTAATTAGTCAACAGTTTATTAAGTATTACATGTTGGGACTATTTTCTGACCGCGAAAACCCGATTTACATTTTGTGTTTCGTCATGTGATGAAAAGAATCTGACATTCGTTGTCATTCCAAAGGCTCGCTTAATAACAAATTCCTCGAACTCGTTTAATAAAACTTTATATGAAATGACAATACATGTAAAAAAATGCGTACAACCGAACTGTACACCCACCGACTGTTACATGTACATGTATGAAGTGGTTACTCGATTGAAAAGTTCGGTAATGTTACATAGCGTGTGTGCCTAACTTGTGAATCTATTTCACTAAACTAAAGAAACGTGAAACTGTCAGAATCAAAGTTGGAAATAGTTTACATAGTTACATTAACCCTTTCCCTGATATAGACGCCGCTGCAGCAGTACGGCTTTTTGAGAACATAGAGACAAAAGAAGAAATTGCACAATACGAGCAATTTCTCATTGTGCCACAATGTTTTCCACGTTTAGTCATTAGTTATCCATTTAATTGTAGAGATTTTCTGTTTTTAGACAAAGTATGTTTACATTCGTCTGCTTTAAAATTGTCGATTGAGGGAAGTGGTTAAATTAGTCATAGCAGAGACATCAGTTAAACCTGTGTGTTATTAAGAAGCGAAACAGACAAATTACAAATAAATCAAACCTTGCAAAGCCCGTTCTTCTCCTGCTAAAATATGACATACGATTACACTAATGTGATAACTTTAAAACCTTGTAATATAGTTCGTAATGATTTACAGCTATATCCTAAAACACACTGGACATGGTTGTATAATTATATCTAATTACATGCTTTTCGGTCTATGGTTTATTGAGGAATAGCAGTATATTATATACGCCCGTCCGTTTGAAAAGGTTTCAAATTTGCATTTATGTACGGTGAAAGGTTAAGACCAGCCAATACAGCTGCTCCGTATTAGCACAATTTACATACACTATTTTATAAACTAATGTATGTAATGTGACTGAGCCGTTCTGCGAGAAAACCAACATTATGGACTCTGCGTAAAGTATCGAGCCGGATCAGCCTAAGCATGCCGCGCAGGCTTACCCGGATAGACACATTTCGCCTCATGTGGATTTTCTGCTTCAGGAATCATTACTATGTACCTCTGTCGCCCTGAGGCGGAATGTGTCGACCAGGATCTGTCTGCGCAGATTGCGCAGTCTGATCTGAGTCGATGCATTACCTAGAGGCCATAATGTTTATTTTCTCGCAGAATGGCCCAATTGTGAACAGTGTAGATCTTAATAAGAATGTGCAACTGCACATGTTGGTCTGGATCTACACGTTGCACACACATATCGTCTACCTTTTTCAAACGATCGGGTTAATATAATAAATTTAATGGTAAATAAATCTCCATCTGCTACTTAGGGACTATTATTATTATTGTTTTCATTTTTTTTTAAATTTTGAATTCAGTACTATAAATCAGAGACCTTAAATTATTTTAGGTCTCTGTTTACATCAAATATTCACATTCAGTACTACATTTAACACACAGAGAACTACTTTGCGTGCGTAATGCTGTTAAAAGTAGTGCGGTTCGCATCATAACTTCCTGAAGTATGTCACGGAAGGGGATACAACATTCTCTTTCTGTTATCTCAACAATCAACCGATGAACATGTAATACGGAACATTTATTTGTTTCGGAGAATAAACTAAAATAATGGAATCGGGTGGTTTCTAGTCTCATCATGTTCGGTAGTGGCTTTGTCACTTCTGAACAAAGTGAAATAAATAATCACTCGCTGAGGTATAATTCGATCATTCACCAACACCAAATCAATTTCCTTTAGATATATATAATCGTTGGAGTAAATGCAACTTTAAAGAAAGATATATAACATTTATGTCATATTACTACGGGGTCGACACCTAACATCAATATCTGCTGTTTCATTTTCGGTTATTAAATGGAAACGTCATAATTATATAATAAAACATAGAACTAATCTTAGATTTTGTTTAGCTTATTTTGATAGAGTATAAAATTGTTTTCTACTATTTCTAGAAATGTACAGTTATGATAGAAATGTACAATAATACCAATTAAAACAGAATCACCTGTCTTTGCTAGACTGGGATTTTCAATTGTGGAAAATCTGAAGAAATCGTATCATTATGTTCCAGGGGCGTAGCTTGGCAATAAACAATGTGTAGGCCGTCTCGTGAGAAAACCAAACATATGGACTGCGTAAAATATCGACCCGGATCAGCCTAAGTATGCCACACAGGCGTACTCGGATGGACACTTTTCGCCTCATGTAGATTTTCTGTTTCAGGTATCACTATTCTACACAGCTATCTATCATAGCTATCCCCCTAAGACGGATGTGTCGGCCGGATCAGTCTGCGCGGACAGCGCAAGCTGATCTGGTCGATACATTACGCAGATGTATATCGCCGCAGCTGCATTTTGGGGGCATTTTGAGAAAAAATGTGTAGGCACGTGCCTACAGTGTTCAATTTCTTTTATCAAATGATTAATAAAAGAATGAAGAAAGACATAAGTATAATTACCATTCTCATCCTCAGTATCTATGTAAATAGCATCAAATCCTTCGAACTTCAACGGCTTTCCGGGCTGTTTTAATTCCGGACCAGAATTAAAGTTGAATAAATTTGCATACTTCTTTCTATTTGACCTATATCGACTTTTCGGTGTCATCGTGTAGATGTGTCGTTGATTACGTGTCGCGTGAGGTTTCGGAAGATCATTCGGAAGTCCGTACTCGCTTCGGTCGCGGTATTCGGATTCCATAACCTTTGACGTCACGTATTGCGTCATAAACCGTCGCCATGCATCATCTTCGAATTTCTTACGCAGATGCTGAAGTTGTTCGCGCTGTTTGTATTTCATTTCTAATTGTTTTTGCTCATTATCCGCAAGCTTTTCATAACGCTTTTGATATTCAGTCAGCTGCATTCTAGCCAATCTTTCGAAAAACTGTTTTTCTCGTGTGTCCTTCGACGAGGTACCGTACACTTTATTAATATGTCTATATACGACGCCCTGTAATTTACTTAGCATATGGCTTTTCCTTTGACTAGGTGGAATGGTCTGCACTTTTCTATAAATCATGCTACGGGCCTTCGAACGCCCGGCTGATTTCATTCTAGCACTTTTCTGACGCCAGTTCCCCGTATCCATACCTGTATAAGCACGGTGAATTTGTTTGGGTTTTGTTGTCTTGGGATGAAATGTCAACTCGCGTATCTGTTCAGGACGTAATTTCAGTTCATGTTTAAAATAGGTAATTTTTTCTTCGTCGGTCATTTGTTCGAAGGTTTTACTACGTCTCTCATAGCCCATTTCATACTCTGCCGGGAAACCTTCCTCCCCGTCAACTTCCATCTCTTTTCTAACATCTTTAGGGTCCATTATAGTCACTTCACGTTTTTTCCGGGAAGTGTCACTAAATTCGGAGGGTTCTGTCCGTTCTGTCATCGTCTTAGCCTTTTCAAACCTTTTAATATACTTTCCAGGGGAGAAGTCTCTCCGTGGAGACTTTGACGGTGAGATATCCCGACCCCGTCCCTGAGATTTCGAGGGAGATATGTCCCTACTCACGTGACCTCTCGGGGGAGGCTTATCGGTTTTCATACTTTTTTCAGACTGTAATCGTAACTGCACAGGGCTAGTTTTCTCTTTTATAAGAACTTCACTGTTTATCTTTTCCTCTTCCGGAACGTTATCGGTAGCATAGTACTTAAAGTTTTCATCTTTTGTTTTCGACGATTGTGACGAGCTTTTCGTTTCAATGATCGGTCCATGATCGTCTGGGGGTAGTTGTACTTTTCTGTGGATAAAAATATGATTCGATAAACTAATTTTGTTATCTAAATAATACTTGTGCCAAATTCCAGAAATTGTTCTTTTCTAGTTTTGTTAAACGTCATAGATTAACATTTTCTCTGATACAAAAACATTTAAACGTCATGGCGACTTTCCAAAATAATGTTTAAAAAAATAGTTATGCTCAAAAAAGGCAATACTCATTCTCTCATCTTGTTTTTAACAATGTGTTAAAGGAATATAGTTAATCTTTAATTTATTTTTTACTGAATATTGCTGAATATAAAGTGAACTGAATATGCCAACACTATATGTATTTAATGACCCAGAAATATTGAACTGTCGACCCTTGAATAAGGTTTGATTATTTAGTTTTACGCCGTTTTCAACAATATTCCAATTATTTTACGGTGAAAGCTCATGTATTTATGATCTTACTGGTAAACAAATAAGTACCAGGATAGGAAATTAGCCTTGTCCAAGGGCACTCCACTTTGACCGCGGCGACCGCGGCGACTTAGAATCGAGCCTGAGACATCTCGAACGTAAAGTCTGAGCATATAGCATTGCTTTATACTGTTTGAGTTTATCTTGCGTTACATATATATATTGAGTGTTTGTGTATATATAGTGCTACAACTATCATACACAACAACCTTGTCTAAGCCATACTCCGATTCTTTGAAAATGGCAGAAACAACAACTTTGTGTCTTCATTGTAACAGTTGTTTTAAAATATGCTAACCCTATTGAAGCATGTACAGCAGACGTCTTTTGAAAACATTGACGCAAAAGGAGAAATATATTTACTGAGCAATTTTTCATTTTAAAAATGTTTTCAACTCTGTCCAATAAATTGTACTGTCTGAACTATTTATTTTTTAATATTTTTACTCAACTATTTGTTAAGTCGTCTGCTGTCTCTGGTTTTGTTTTGTTGTATGTGAAAACTGTTTAACATTACTTTATGTGATATACTGGCAAATATTTAGCAATATGGGAAAAGGAGAAATATTCATTTTTAGAAAGTCCCTCTTTATTTCTCCATGTTTTCAAAAGGCGTCTGTACCAAGAAATAGTTCAATGTTTTATAGTTGTTGTACATGTCCTATTCTGGTATAATGTAAAGAACGACCACTCATGATTCTACTATTCATGAAAACATCTTTGGATTAGTTCCCTTTGATTGATTCCCACGTTCTGTCGCTGTAAAGCTGACATGGAGGTAGGCTGTTAGGTGTGACAATGTTACTCTTACAGTTCTTACCTGCGAACATGAACACTTTCAGTCAAACACGAGCTTACTGACGCCTCTGGAGCAGACGAATATTAGAAACATTGTGCCGAAAGAGGAAATCGCTCGTAATGAGATTGTTTTCCTTTTTGTCACAATGTTTTCAACTTTATTAAAAAAAAGAAGCTCTTTCATATATAGAGAGGTTTCATATTTATGTCTAAATATTTTCAAAGTCATTCGTTGTATATGCGAAATGGGTTTAGCTATGAACGGTCTGTTTCCGCCACAACTCCGCATTACCCTTATAATTTCCATTTTGACACACTGAATATTTGACCTCGACAAGTCGAACAATCGTGTTCATTTCAGGTCGACAAGATGAAATTTGCACGATAATATCGACCCTAATACTTCGACTTCTCATCGACCTCTCGAGGTCAAATAATCGGGGCGACAAAGAGTTTTTTTGTTGCTAAAAAGTCAACAAGTCGATGGCGGAAACACGATTCCGTATAGTCAGGCTACATGGAACAGATCGCCTTGTAAACAACTACCTAACTATTAAGTTCTGTAATTGAATAATGTTGAGTTCTTACCAAGAATCCGTCATGACTAAAAACAGTTAAAGGAATTAAAAAAGGAATGGCCTCTAGCAGAAATAGGAGTCTCTGCGTAATGTATCGATCCGGATCAGCTTGCCAAGTCCGCGCAGACTGATCCGGGCACAACACATTCATTCGCAGGGGGATAGAGGGATAGAGTAATTACTCCTGAAACAGAAAATCCACAGGAGGCGAAACATGTCTGTCCAGATAAGCCTTCGCGGCATGCTTGGGCTGATCCGGGTCGATACTTTACACATATTCCAAAATGTTCCAATACTACGGTGTGAATACTTACGGTGTCTTCCCTTCAGTCGGGGCTGGGGTCCCGTCACTTGAATCAGCATCTGTAATAGCATCACCTTCATCATTAACATTATCAAACTTATCTTGAAAGTGTAATATATCCACAAACAATCTCTGTGACATGAGCGATAGACGACCCGCGCTCCTCTGACTTGCGCGGGATATAACCATGTTTGCACGACGGTAGTGTGTCTTTATCAAAAGTGGCATGATTGCGTCTAACTTGGAATTAGAACGCCAGAATACCTAAATGCCATTTTACTGTAACATTTGAAATGTTCATAATTTCCTTCTCGTAAAATAATTACGATAATTAATTGATAGACATGTATCTTTCAATAGGATTTTTACACATTTTATTTAATTGTATTGTTTTAACAAACCCTCCATGTTTCAAGATGTCAATACTTATAGACTAAGTCAGAACATGGCTACTAAATATCCGTCATCTTACTAGGATAATTTTCATAAACAACGTCCAAAGGTTTTAACACTATTTTACGAAGCAGCATGTATCTTTAAATTTCTCATGTATACATTATGTATTTAGTATGTCCAAACTATTTTGTTTGTATGCTGTTCTTTTCTCTAACAAAGTATCAATTCAGTTATTTAAACAGTTCTTGGCAAACGTTTACTCATGTCAATTTTACACCAACTTCACTTTGTCCTATACTCCGATTACATTTCACCGTTCAAGTAATTATTTATTAACACCATATATAAGCACTGCAAAATACAGCATTGCCACATAAAGTAGTGCATGTGAATTCTTGTTTTGCAAAAGAGTTTGAGAAACAAACATATTTTCGACCTATTTTTAGAGTAATTATCTTTGAAAGGTAATTACATATTTTTTTCTTTTCATTTCTTTGTATGAAGAAAATACAAGTGTAGGGTGTTTAAAGCTTACTAATTATTAAAGAAAATTGACATGGCCAGATCATGGGAAAATTGACATGGCCAGATCATGGGAAAATTGACATGGCCAGATCATGGAAAAATCTACCCTTGAGGGATCATCGACTACAGATAGCATCGAACGTCCTTATCTGATTGCACCCCACAGAGTCTCAGAAAGTGTTCCACTTTCGCCCATTAAATGTAACTCTAGCATTGCAGAAAACACTTATTGAAATAAAGGCTTTTACAAAAGTATTCGTTAATACATATAACCTTGGAGCTAGTACAAGTATGTAACTTAATTATTTTCGACACTTTCAGAGCCGATAGCTTTTGCAAACAACACAAATTCAGTTGAGTCAGCTCGTAACGAACTGTCTCAACTGAAGTCAGCATTGTTTGCATTATAGTTACCGAAATAATTTAAATCTCTTATTCTTTGTTAAATGGAGTCGCCCTATATTAAACATGGTAGAGTCTACTGTAGGGAATTCGGCTCTGAAAGATTTAATTATAATTTTTTCGAAGGTCGTGTTTTGTTTGGTATGACTAACACTGACTACATCATGGGCACAGTCCCGAACGAGAACTTACTATCTGCCTCATTTAATGGTAGGTGTTCTTGTGAAGTTTTAGCAATTGACCATATACATTGTAAATACGAATCTTTAGAGTTGACTGCATTGAAAATATATGATGACAATTAAAATTCTAATTTTTGAAATATTTAAATCGAGAAAAACATTTTGTGAAAGTTAGAAAATTTCTCGTAATAAACAATTGCTGTTTTTCTAAAATACATTTTTGTTAAATAAATCGTTCCACACGCCGAATGTAACAAGGGTTAAAACCCTTGAGCTACTATAAAGCAGGTGCCTTTATTTAAGAAGTCTACATACACACCGTGTTCTATTGAAACGGTGACAAACCAATAGCAAAGGTGTACCCATGTAGGAAAGTAAATACCTGCAATTAGCTTCTATTTTCACTATCGTATTGAAAGCATTTCTATGCTATGTTTCTAAATATTGATATTTCTAATTTACTCCGCTGTGACATTGACATAAACGTTTTAAGAATTACTTTGTTAACTACCTTCCCTTTCGACAGGTCTATTCTCACAGTTTTATTGAATATCTTATTTATAAAAGTGAAGAGACTAGTTGTGTAGTGGCTACAGATTGGTTGACTCGGGTTTAATGCCGTTTCATCAATTTTAAAGTCATATTACGGCGGCCAGTTCACATATTCATTTGTGTCCTGGCTTTATCACACTTTCTCCACACAACATCTTTTCCAAGCCACTGGCTGCTTTTCCACATAGACTGTAAGCATAATGGTGGAAAACGAATGTCACTTGTGTCACAGTGTCTTTTGTCAAACGTCGGAAAGAATGTTAGCCGAGTTGGGGTTCGAACTCACAACCCCTGAATTGATTGTCCTTGTCAATACTGACTGAGCTACCGGGGTCTGGCGCGAGTAGACCTGTGTTTGAACCCATGTATTGTGATGTTGTATAATGATATTATAAATTATAGCTTAGGTCTAGAAAGTGAAGAATAAAATACTTTTAACCGCAGAATAAACCCTTTGTTTTGGGTACTCAAAAACCTCTCACTGAGACGATTATTTTGAGAACCCACAACATAGGGTTTGACGGTCAAATAAGGCCAGCAGAATGTGACATATTTCCCGTTTTTTATAGGTCTGGCTTTTAATGGGCTTCTTCCTAGACAATCATGGCAACATGGTCAGTTTTGGGCTGACCATGCGTCCTCGTCAGGATAAACAGCTTTGTATCGTTAACCTTTTCCCTCATACAGACAATTTCTGCAGCAGACGGCTTTTTGAAAATAAAGTGACAACGTTTTGAGTAATTTCTCCTTTTCTCACAATGTTTTCCACTTTAAGTCATAGATTATCCATTGAATTATAAAGAGTTTCCATGTGTTGACAAAGTATTTTCAAAGTCGTCTGCTGCAGGATTGTCGTTTGAGGGAAAGGGTTAAGTTACCAAGGACACGCCGTAATATGAATGAAGTATATCAATGCGGCGTAAAACACATGCACACTAGCCAACAACACTTCATGAATTACCTTGTTTTGTCGGTGATACCACCGATGGCTTTGGTTTCTCGTCTTGAATTGGCGGTCTTTTAGAAATCACTGGCTCATTAACCACCACGGGCTTCGGCTTGTCTTTCTTAGTGTCCTCCACAACGGGCTCTTTCTCCTTCGGAACAGGTCTTGTTTCTTTTTGAATAGTTCTTTGCGATTCCTTCTCGTCCCGTGGCGATTTCTTCACCAAGGTGTTGACCTTGGGCATGGGAACTTCCGACTTTGGTTGTTCCTTGCTGGGTGCTGAGTTCACTGGTCTTTCCTCCGCATCTGATAGATATACGACCCATGTCTTACAAAACCGACTTTTGTGATTGTTGCGACCAGCGAAGATCCTGATCAGCCTGCACCTTTGCACAGTTTCATCAGGGTCTTCACTATTCGCCATCTAGCCTTGCGAACATCATGCAATGTTATGTGCGCCGCTCAATGAAAACTTAAGAATACTTATCACACCTGTAAATAAATATGTGCTTATCGGACCAAAATCAAAAATAAAAGTTTTATATTTCTTGCCAAAAGGTGCAGATCCAGATATGACTGCGCGGATGTGCATGCTAATTTGGATATACACTTGTCGCTAAAGCTGTAAGGGTTGTTTACGCAGAGAACAACTCAGTTACGACCATAGCCAACTGAATACACATTCATGATAAGCATTCTCGGAAATCTCCCAAAAGTTAATATTGTTGGGACGGGAATTATTCAGCACGTATTGTGTTATGTAACCAAACAAAGAAAACACAAACACACATACTCACACACATACATAGATATTTCAATCTAAGCGATTGAATAATTGATTAATCTAAATACTACCAATTTCTTGACTGATGGATATATTAAGTCCGAATATTTAATAGTATATTGTTGGGTAAAATCAAGAAAGGCAAACGTTTCTGTTAACGACTGGAAGGCTGGGATGGTTTGTTGGGTCTTTCCAAGTCATCTAGTACTATGTGTTTGTTTTATCAAAGGTTCGATAACATGTTTTCGTCTTATCTAATCTTATTGCTATGTCCCGCTATTCACATTTAATACGATAACATGTATGTGGTAACGTGTATGCTTGATCAACCAATTAGCAATCCATAACCATGCGCATGCCCCAACAATTCAATCAACCCATGCATCAATCAATTAAATGTTTACACACTACCATTAGGTACATACAATACAAAGCACACTAACCAACAACAACTCAGAGTCGCGAATTGTTGTCTTGTTGTCCCTATATACAGTGAAAACTAGCCTGGGCTAAAGCGCGTCTACCCGTAGTCTTTGTTGCCACATCCGTTGAAATCAACAGGTGTAACTTCTACTGACACGAAATTGGAACAGTAGCCCTGCTTATCACACTCCTATATCATTTCATGTTATGCTATCACCGGGAAGCAATGGGACCTCGTTTTTCACGAAGCTTCCCTTTTTATATCTTACCATGCGGCTCCTTCCGCGAGGGTAGGGACTGCATCCTTCGCCCTCTCTCCGCTCCCTTTGGCCTCTCATCGTTTCTGTTAACAGTAGCATGTTTCCTTTTGTTTTGGCTAGTTCTACCTTTGATGACTTGGTCATTCTGAATGGACCTGCAAATAAATAAAATCTTACTGTAAGTGTTAGCTAGATTTATCGGACGTTTGGAAATAACACACGATGGTGTTTCGGTTTACGCAGCGTTATGCAATATAGCGTATCTCGTAGTGAACGAGTTTGAATTACATTGTCCAACACTACATAGACTACAATCAGCCTGGACATGCGTACACTTTTAATATTGCAATACGCTCTTCGCATCTCATTTGTCACTCTGTTCTAAAGAACAATGCTGGTGATAGAACTAGCATTGATTCAGCAGGATCAGTGTAAATTAATCAGTTCCGTAAATGGTCTGAAGTCTAGCAACAATTCGAACACCATGAACATTTATATGAGCCGTCCCGCGAGAAAACCAACATTATGGCATCTGTGTAATGTATCGACCAGATCAGCCATGGCATTTATGAACATAATGGACTAATATTAGCCTCTGAATCCGCACACTCTTCTCAAGATATACACTGTTTACATAT
>JAUELF010253248.1:0-11757 GCA_031471495.1 Clinocardium nuttallii
GTGGGTCAGTAACAGATCATATAACTAATACTGTTTTTCCGTAGTGGGTCAGTAACAGATCATATAACTAATACTGTATTTCCGTAGTGGGTCAGTAACAGATCATATAACTAATACTATATTTCCGTAGTGGGTCAGTAACAGAGCATGGGTCAGTAACAGATCATATAACTAATACTGTTTTTCGGTTGCAATAGAAGTTCAACACCCAAAAGTCCGTAAATTGGTCGTACCATAAGTTGTTTAAATGAAAGGGTCATATTTCGTTGTTGTCTCGAAGTCAAACAATCAATTGTCAAAATGTTCATCTTTACAATGTGTGACCTTGTCCTTCCATGTACAGACCTGAGCCTTCATTTGATACACTATCTGATCATGGTGTACAATTGTGGTCAGTAACGTGGGAATCCTATGATGCATTTTTAAGATGTGGGCCGGACAATGTACAGTCCTAGCAAACATTTCTAATTTCTACCTGTAAACTTTAAGTGTGATCTCGACCTTTGAGGTACAGGCCTGGGTCTTGTGCGCCACATGGCACATCGTCATGATGAACATGAGTGCCAAGTAACTTGTATAAACTATAATGCATGGTTTCTCATTTGACGTTTGACCTTGAAGTGTGACATTGACCTTTAAAGTACATGCATTGGTCTACACTCATCATGGTGAACGTTTATCCAAGTTTCATCGAAATCCTATGCTGCATGGTTAAGATGCGACCCGGACAAGATACAGTCATACAACAGTACTTATGTGTGAACGTTTGTGCCAAGTTTTGGAAATCATATGATGCATGGTTAAGATGCGGGCCGGACAAGATTCGGACCGACAGACTCACGGACGCAATCACGCACGCACATACATACACCAAACCGCCATTGTGACAGCTTTACCGAACTGACTGCAATGTGTGTAACAAAGAACAACCCGGATAGCCACGTCGTATCAAAGCAAGACCGCTACGATCCTATAATAGTTTATTTACCAAATAGCGAATGCATGTCATTTTCTCTTCATTAAAACTTGGAAAACAAATAGTGATTCACACTGTCATAAAACTAGGCTTTAAATAAACTTTTGATTGCATGCCATTTAATTTAAAACGAGCCAAATTGTCTTTTCCGCTTTTAGCTTCTATCATTTCGAGACAGATTTGGACAGTTTGAAAAGCCACTCATCTGAAACAAACCCAAACCCCACCATTGTGTTGATCACCCAGCGAAAATATTTATCGATCTTACATCGAAACAAATAAGTATCCTCATTATAAAAGGGGCGTTACTTACTTTTATTCGTCTTTAAATCGCCCGTTGACAAAAATCGTCGTCGACAGGTAGTTATTGTATCATTCTCGCAGTCTGACCCGGCCACGTGTTGTTCCGAAAGGGTAGATCGAAGTGTGGCAAAATCTGAAAAAATGATACAGACAGTATTAATTTTAACCTTCTTTTACAACTGTTGAGAAGAGTTATTTCAAAACATTGCGACAGAATGAGAAATCCGCCCGTTTTGCACAATTTAACCTTTGTATTGTATTGTATTGAAACATGTTTTTTTTATTATAAAAAACCTTCTGATTCAAATGCAATACAATACATCTGCTTCTGAGAAGAGGATACGGTTCTCACCAGAAAACAAAATGTCATTTGGTTAACGTCGTTTACGTAGAACGGACCAAAAAGTACATGCTGCGTTATTCACGTACCGTGGTCTCGCGGTGATCTCGCGGTAACTCGAACTCGAAAGGGACCGATGAATTACCTAGTTATGGACGTGTTCGTGTGATCGTTGTATTAATAATACAGGATACAAAGTTTAATTTGATCGTTGTATTAATGATACAAGATACACAGTTTTATTTGATCGTTGTATGTATGATACAATATACAAAGTTGTATTTCATCGTTGTATGTATGATTATTTGATCGTTGTTATAATGATACAAGATAAAAAGTTTTATTTCATCGTTGTACAAAGCTTTATTTGATCGTTTTATTTATGATATAAGATACAAAATTTGATTTGAATAAAGGCCATCGGTAAAATAAAAAACAATTAACAACATTAATCATACTATTGATAGGATGAAGACATGGATGTCATCATTCAAGTTCATAATACATACCGTATTTTCAACCATACACACAACGTCAAATACTAATATAGAAGGGATTGCCGATCAGGGTAAACAACTCGATACGTATGTACAGAGTGCCTGTCCCTGTCCATTGCTGTCTGCATTGGGCCTCAGTTGTAGTGGCCTAGTTGGTTATACATTAAGTATGCTAAATTGAAGTATAAATTGTCACCTTCGTAAATAATTTATAAAAAAGTTTTCGTTATGAAAGCGCTGTTTTGAAATGTAGTTAAATCCATTCAAGAAAATCGTTAGCGTTCTGGGGTATAATATAATGTTCACATGTTCTATTTGTTGCAAGTGCCCTGGTTATATATACAACCAGGGACGTAGATAAGATCTTATCTACGTCCCTGATACAACATAACTGTGATAATTCGTAATGCTTGTGACATCAATTTGGAATAGGTTATTATGGGAAAATAATGGAAAAGGCATTCTTTGCTTGTGAATTTGAGTAAACAGATGAAAAGCATGTTCCATTATATTCACCGTAAGTCAATTAATGGTGGTCTGTTGTTGGTGAGGAAACGCAATTAAAACCAGATAACGGTTTAAAATCAGTTAAAGGTCATAGATCTATATGAGGATATTAAGATTTAAGATTTTACCGTATTTTGGCGGAAGAGGTGGAGTATCGGGTGGCTCAGTGACGTCATAAAAGCAAGATGACGACGAGTCACATTTCAACAGTAATGGCAGTGTTGAATCTATAGAATTAGTGTACAGTTTTTGTTGGATTATATCACAGTCAGTTTGGCCTTTTATCACAGTATCCGCATAATCTTTCTCGTTTTCAATGATGAATGTACTTGGAATATACACCAAAAATTGTTCGAGTGCCTCGCTATCCGTTGGCAACGCGAGTGTGTTAACCTCCCCGGATTCTGGATTTTGAATTCGACCAATCAGATACTCGCATTTCTTTGGCTCTAAAAGTTCAACGGGACCGGATAACATGTGTAAAATGTCACTCGCTATGTTATCATCTTCTACAATGATATCGTAAGGGTTAACATTGAGGAATTCCACTTTTTTAGGCATCGGTACATGTTCAATGAAATCTTTCACCGTATATTTTGTGTCGTCATGAACTTTCTGGAAATGCACAGGGGACATCACTCTAAACGCAATTTCGCGGCCATCGTTTTTGTCGAAGCAGATCAGAAAATTATGACGCGGTCCCCCGACTGTCCGGTTGTTTCGTGTAACTCTGTCAAGTTCAAGAACTGACCCTTTATGGACCACGTGATAATTAATATCTCCAGGAGAAAAACACGCGGTGTCCTTCATTACTTTTACGAACTTTGGGAAATCGTTGATCACCTGAAAACAATAAAAGAACGTTGTAAATTCGTTGCGATATATCAGGGACGTAGATAAGATCTATGTCTCTGGATATATGTATTAGTAATAATTGTAATGTCAGTTGTCTTCTAATTCAAAGTTTCTATAGCAAAAGTCAATCAATATAGAATTCCACCAAGCGGCTCGGCAAGTTCCTTTTACGCTCGTGTGTGATCGGTATTCTTCGATGACCTGTCGGGCATTTCTTTCGAACAATGCCGATCTTTAACGACTTCAGTCCGAAATCGCCAAGTCTTGGTATATTTAAATATCGACCTCTTAAGGAAATCGCCGATCATATAAGAAGTGTTCTACCTTAATCAATCTCAACATAGAGGTAAATAACACACTATCTACATCAGGTGCGTTTGTGTAAGAGAGTAAAGGGGTAAACGAAATGAAATATAGGACAAAATGTCACTACTTGTAAACTCGGTATATCAAATGATTGTTTATGTTGTAATATCTTCGTTATTTGACTCAAAGTAAGGCCTCCGCCAGTTATTTTATTCTCGCATTTTACATTAGAAAACTTGTTGTGTGCTGTTTACTGAGTGATGGGTGTCTGTCTGTATGTGCTATGGCTATATGCATTCCATTTCATTCACTATTTTTTTTTACATTATATTCGCATTGTGTGGATAAAACATACAGTACTGTTCAATTTTGCAGATCTTAGCAACATATAAGCTACTCAAATTCTTCAGTTTAAACAGATTAAAGGCATTCAATACAATTCGATATGTTGTAGAGAGGAAACGGGTATTTTATCGTTATAGGTGAATGGCCCACAACGAAACCTAAGAACCTGACATGCACACTCCTTATGTATGGTTTCCCTCTTGTGTATATATATATATATTGTTATGAAGAGAAAACAAAGTAAAAAAACATATTTTCAGTATACATATACATAACAGTAAAGATATATCATAGTAAGTTATTTCACATAGACACAGCAATAGTTTAACCCTCTTCCCATTGTCTACCACTTTTCTGGCATACAATCTTATTTTATTTTGTAGTCACTGTAGGGAAAGAAGCGACATAGCTGACATAGATATGTATGTTTGTTTTGATGTTAACATTGAAAACTGCACCTACAAATATGTTGACATATATCGCATATTTTTTGTAATTTTACACCTTTTCTATATATGGACCGCAAATTCCTTTGGTACGTAACATCATTAAACACGACTTTACTTCTATTAATTACCCGTAACGGCATACAACAACGCTATTCCTGTATTATCTGTAAACTAATTGAAGCAATTTAGACTGCTCCAAACTGACGAAACATATTTAGACTGCTCCAAACTGACAAAACATATGAAGAAAGAAGTGAAATTTATAAACTCTCTCTCTCTCTCTCTCTCTCTCTCTCTTATCTCTTCCCCCCTCTCTCTCTCTCTCCCTATATCTCGCTCCCTCCCCCCACACGCGCTCTCTCCAGATCAACATGTACATCCACACAGTCTGCCGTAATTACAAAATAACCCCGAAGGTCGATTTTCGTGTGACGTTCCTCAAATTATAATCGCGAAGGTTTTGACATTAACCTGACCTTATACGGTACTTATTCACACCATCTGTACGACCAGAAACCTTTAATTTCCCTCTCCTTCCTGTTGACAACTTGAAAACTATGACCCGCGTCACTTTATAGATAAGGAGACGTAAACAGGCGCTTAATACATAGCTTAACCCTTTCCCTCATACGACAAATCTGCAGCAGACGACTTTGAGCAAACATCGGAAAACATTGTGGCAGTAAGCGTCTATATAAGGGAAAGGGTTAAAATTCGACTAAATCCTACGTTGTTATTAGTAAGACAGCATTTATTTGAACCGGTTCTACTGATTATCGACAACATAGTGTGGTCAAATAATGATATACGGAAAGGAAATATGACCTTTATCTAGAGCACGGTGGCAGAGTCGGAATGTGACAATGGACCCTGTCCTTGCTGTCCACGAACACAGGGACCGCGTCTAGCGATTTGGGGAGTCCTATTGTATCTCCGTAACGGAGCGTATAAGTTAACCCTCTTTTCCCCCATATAGACGCTTTCTGACGCCTCTGCAGCAGACGACATTTGAAAACACTGTGACAAATAAAGAAATTGCTCAAAAAGAGCATTTTCTCCTTTGGCCACAATGTGTTCCACTTTTAGTCATAGGTTATCCATTCAATTATAGAGATTTTCAATTATTTGACAAAATATGTTCAAAGTCGTCTGCTGCAAATTAGTTGTATGTTGATAAGGGTTAAAGGGAACTATGTGTAAAAACTAATGGGGCTATAACTGCAGTGTTTTAAAAACAAAATGGATATAGGACTTTATTACATGTCGACGGACAGATGCATTAAGGTCATGAATCGTAGAACGCGACTCATCAAAGACCACGTCACACGCAGTTTTTAAGTAAATGTGGCCTTTACGAACAATTTGCATACTTGTATAATTATAATCGTTTGCTGGTATCAAGCGTTCACCAGAGACGTACAGAATACGTTTACGACTTAATGACCCTTTCCAACAAACGGATTATTTCTGAAGCCACTGTAACAGACGACTTTTGAATACTATTGTGGCCAAAAGTATTGTGGTTTAACGCCGTCTTTAACAGTTTCCCAGTCATACCAGGGCGGCCAATTAACCTACTCATATGTTTCCTGGTTTTCTTACACCAGTACTCCACACAACAATCTTCCCAAGGCAACTGACTGCTTTTCTTTTCAAGATAGACTTGGCCCATTGTTGGAAGACGAATGACGCATGTCGCATTGACTTTTGTTAAACGTCGGAAAGAAAGTTGGCCGAGCCGGGACTCGAACACACAACCCCTGGATTGACAGCCCGCATCGTTAACGACTGAGCTACCGGGACTTGACTGTGGACAAAAGGCGACATTGCTCATAATCAAAATTAAACATTCTCTCCTTTTGTCACACTGTTTTCTATTCTATCTCGTCTATTGAGGGTTTGCATATTTCAAAATCGTCGGCTGCGGTTTTGTTGTATGTGGGGTGGGGTAAATGGCGAACGGAGGATATCATTTTACAGGGAGGAAATAAATATTAAAGCCTTTTTCACGTAAACCGTGCATTTGGTGTTCGCCATTTTATACCTGCATTGAACGAAATGTCATAGACGTAATGAAACTTCTTTTTTTCTGTTAAATTTAATCCTTCCCACATACACACAATCTACTCAAGATCCGGAAAATCTCTACAAATAAAGGTATTTTTACAAAGTTTTGAGCATTTTCTCCTTTTGTCATAATGTTTTCAAAAGTCGTCTGCTGCAGAAGCGTCAAAATGCGTCTACAGGTGAGAAAGGGTCTACATGTATACGAAATAGAATTATAGATTTATTTGACGGGGTCATGTCAACAGGTCAAAAGTATATTTATAATATTCCCTGTCATTGTTTTGAAATATTTTTTACAAACAACGGGAAGCAACTTGACACACTTCCATTAATCATACGAACCAAGTCGCTAGCAAAAATGACCTCGTGATGTTTACGAAGTTGTGCCGATTTGTGGTCCGATTTCATGCTTGTATGTTTGTTTTGTTAAATAGTAAAATGCTGTTTGGAAATCCTGGTGAGAACGGGTAATGATCAGACTGCAGAGGCTCTGGATGATCTGGTTCTTAACATGGTTTAACCCTTTCCCACCTTTCCCATTGTGAATCATCTATAGCAGACTACTTTTGTAAACATTGGCACAAAATGATTTTTTTCATAATAACCAATTTCTTCATTTTCCGCAATGTTTTCTACATTTTCAAAGGTTTTCGAAGTCGTTTGGTGCAGATATGTTGCAAGTGAAAAAAGGTTAAAGTCTAAATGGCCAGGCTCTTCACATGGCGTGATCAAATATTATTATAAAACAATTGCAGTTATGAAACTGAAAATAATAAGGAAAATAAACTATACCTAACTGCATGTTTTTCTGCAATAAAAACTACTTCGATTACTCCACTGCAGACCTCAGACTTGACAATTAATATTGTTGGAAAGGAAAAGCTTTCTTACTCTGAAAAAATTCTCTTTCACTCACGACATATTTATTATATAAACTGTCTTGAATTAATACCTCTAAGTTTACAGTTTATCCATAACTTCCCTGTTCTTATTTGTTTTATTTGGACGAAGAGTTCAGTGAGGTAAATATACCATGCTAAACAATGGTTTGATATTTATCTAGACAGCTGTCTGTGTTGATAACATATGTTGGTAAAGCATAACATAGCATAAACATAGTTGCTCGTTTAAGGACTTTCTTTTCCTTGACAATGTTTTCGGAAGTCGGTTTATGCAGAGGCGTCAATTACATGTTGTTTCTGAACCAGGGTAAGGGTTAACGTACGTGAGTAATGTTGTTGTCATGGGATTATGAAGTTGGACCTTTCAGTATAATTGTGTCACGTTAGTTCATTTGGTCTCGTTATGGACACTTCTTGATATGAACAAGGAGTTCATTAAAAGACTTTCCGAGCAATGCTTATCAACTTTTAAATTTAAATTGTCCTTTTCACAGACGTCATATCTGAATTCTTATTTGAGAAAAGTTGGAAAAAAATCCACACAAGAGCGTGTAAATCTACTACAAATCAAATCTCACTATATGGTTCATATACACTACTAATAATGACGGTATTGTTTTCGTTTGAGAACAATTGGAAAATCCCACACAGGACCGTGTTACTATAAATAGAATATATATGTTTCATATGCATGTACCATAATAATATCATTCTATAATATTATTATTATTGTATATCAACCATATTGAGAGACTTATTATAGTAACACAGTCCACATTTTCTCATACGAGAGCATTAGGGTTATTATTATTATAGCATATGTAGAGACTAAAAGTAGTATCTTAACCCGTACTGCGTGTTTTCAAAATGTTCTCAATTGAAAACCTGCAGAGGACTATATAAGGAGGAGTAAACTGGTCTGTTCCCATCAGTATCTCTTGTATGACTCAATTAAGCACTATGTTGCGGGTACTTTTCGCGATGTGAAATACTCGTCTTATCTAGAGCTCTGAACCTGTGACCTATTGATAGACTGATAAGTTAATTGTTCATCAATCCGGAATCGTCGGAAACAATAACTGGCAAACCGCAATTCGAATTAAGACCCCCCCCCCCCCCCCCTCCCCCTTTCCCCCCGACTTCCCTTGGTGTTAGAAAGGATCTATAGTGGCTCGAAAAGTCCATTATGTTTTATAATGATCGAGTTAATGATTCGTAAACCAATCTGTATATATGTTATAACTTCTACAGCAATAAACTGTCGTGAATAACCAGTACGGTTTATATGTGTGCCAATGACCCGTAGTTATATTTGGCGTAAATCAAATTGTGTCAATTTTTAAAGAGAAAAAAATGCAATGAACAAATGTTATCTGGGCCTTGTCAGACAAAAACAGGTCTTCTGGCATTTGAGACACGCGTAAATGATAAAATTAAAATTGCGAGCAGTCTGATCAAGATATTCTCTCTTCACGGTGTAATCGTACCAGTATCATGTTAAAATCCACAGAGCAGTTATGATGTTAATACGACTATATGAGTATGCAATTTGGTCGATATTGCCTTTGATTTTTAAACGATATGAAGGTCGTTTTTCGCATGACGGGACTTGTCTAAAAAAAAGAGGCTCTTGTGCAGTGTAAACAGCGTCGGTCCAGAGCACGGAGCTTTCGCAAGGCTATAATCCATTATGCCCTGCATCAACGGCTTCAGGATGAGTTACAGGAAATAAAACCAACCGTATGGTATTTGCAGTGTAGATCAAGAGCAGCCTTCTGAGATTCCGTGTGTGACGGTTTCTGTTCGGGTCCAAATGTGCATGAATGTGCAGGCTAACATATGGGTTAAGAATCGGTTACCGATTTTAAAAGTCATTACCTGAAATCGGAATTACGTTACATAAGAATTATTTTTTGCAGCAAATTACTTTTGAAACATTTCAGCAAAGTTAAGGAAAGTATAATTGATAAGTGAAACTTTCATTTTTGAATAAAGCTGTAAACATTGTGCCAAATGAAAATGGGAAATTGCTCATCATGAACAATTTCTTCTTTGCAACAAAGTTTTCAAAAGGTATCTGCTACAGATGCATTCACATGTGTCTGCAAGGGAAAGGGTCAAATTATTCCCAACATTTATTCTTTTGGAAAATAGCCGAATTAGGCTCGAATACTAAGATTGGTGAATTACTTTCAACGTCCAATTTTTAGTTTGGTTTTAACTATTTATGTATGTATTTGTAAACTAAACATAGAAAACAAGAAATATCTTTAAACAAGAGGGCCATGATGGCCCTGGATCGCTCACCTGTTTTTTCTTCACTATAGCCATATAAGCCCTGCCCCTTGGTGACCATAGTTTCCGACCAATCAACTTGGCTTGACGGAATCTTATAGAGTGTCACCCTAGAAACATTTCTACAAAATTATTTGAAAATTGTCCTGACAGAGAAGATGTTTTAAGTTTTCACTATAGCCATAAAAGGCAAAATAGCTCGGGCCGGCCCCGCCCCCTGGTGACCTTTTTTTTACCAATCAACATGGCTTGAAGGAATCTGATAGTGGGTCACTTAAGGAACATTTCTACAAATTTTTTTCAGTTTTCACTATTGCCATATAAGGCAAAATTTAACAGGAGCACATATGAAACTGCAAGGAGTGGACACTGTTAAAGAAATAGCTTATCAGTAAATGTCATTTGTTTCTTGAAATGTAACAAGAACTTTAATAAAGTTTTGTCATTTTGCACCTTTCCTGATGCCACGTTGCTGCCCTGTTTGTCAACAAAATCAATAAGGCTTCAACAGATTTTGTAAGAGAATCACTTAAAGAACATTACTGCCAAATATCTTGGAATCTGACCAATGAATTTTATTGAGGAAAAGGTTTTGAAAGTTTGGGTACTTTTCTCAATTTCTGATGACGCAGCAATCAAAGTTCTACACAGAATGTCTACACAGATTGTAAGTCTTTGAAGAGATTGAAAGAGGACCATCAAAGGAAAATTCCTGTAAAGTAACCTTGAAATTGGTAGAGTGGAATGGTAGGAGTTGTCATTTGTAGGTAAAGGTTCAATTTACCCAAGTTGTGATGACGCATGGCTGCTATGACTTTGAAACCAATCACAACGGCTTGAACAAATTAAGTAGAGAATCACTGAAGTAAGATTCCTAATCAAGTTTCTTAATATCACCCAAGGATTTTCAAAAAATTGTAATTTCCAAATTTTGTCCCTTTTCTGATGCCTCCTGAATGCCATTTTTTTCAACCAATCGGTATGCCTTGAACATTCTTTGTAGAGGGTCACCAAAACAAACATTTCTACCAAATTATTTTTGAATCTGACATGCAGATTCAGAGAAGAAGATTTTTAAAGTTTGAACATGTGCAAAGCAATATACCCCTCTATCTTCAAAAGGGGGCATAATAATTGTGGAAAAAAGGCTTGATTGATTGGGGTTTAACGCCCTGTAATCTACTCATTTGTTTCTTGGCTTTCTCACACCAGTATTTCATACAACATTCTTTCCAAGCAACTGGCTGCTTTTCCGCATAGACTGATAGCCCATTGGTGGAAGACAAATGACGCTTATCACAATGACTTTCGTCAAACATCGGACAGAATGTTGACCAAGCTATGGATGAAACTCACAACCCCTTGATTGACAGCCCGCATCGCTACCAACTGAGCTACTGGGACTCTGCTGTGGAAAAAGGAGAAATAGGCTAGCTCATTTTGATTAATTTCTACTTTTGCTAGAATTATTTAAACAAGAGGGCCATGATGGCCCTGGATCGCTCACCTGAATGCTAACAAGATATTCCTTAAATTTGACCTAGTGACCTAGTTTTTGACTGGACATGACCCAGTTTCGAACTTGGTCTATATATCACTATGACAAACGTTCTGACAAAGTTTCAACATGATCAAGCAAAAAATGTGGCTTCCAGAAAGTTAACAAGAGTTTCCTTAAATTTGACCTAGTGACCTAGTTTTGAACATGGCTTAGATATCACTAAGACAAACATTCTAACAAAGTTTCAACATGCTCAAGCCAAAAATGTGGCTTCTTGAGTGTAAACAAGATTTTCCTTAAATTTGACCTAAAGAACTAGGTTTTGACCGGACATGACCCAGTTATGAACTTGGCCTAGATATCACTTAGACAAACGTTCTGACAAAGTTTCAACATGCTTAAGCCAAAAATGTG
>JAUELF010253259.1:0-11454 GCA_031471495.1 Clinocardium nuttallii
AAGTACTGGTGTGGGTAAGCCAGGAAAACATGGGTAGGTGCACTGACCGCCGTGATATGACCAAAGCTGTTAAAACGACGTTAAATTCCAAACAAACAAATCTGTTACATTCTACGTCACACACTGCTATTACATCTAACATCAATATTAACATCGTCTGGTATATAGTTTGTGTATGCCCTATGTATTTTTTTTATATTATGTGTCTCTTCTTGCCACACTGTTTTCAGTACTATTGACTAGATGGGTATAATCACACTAGGACGCATGAGTGTTGATAGGACATAACTACTGTTGAAAACGGCCTAAAAACCAACTACGCAATCAAAACGACATTTGAGAGCATGATGAGCAATGGCTCGCTCCTCTTCCCACACTGTTTTCAGTCCTATTGCCTAGCTGGCTAGAATCAGCCAGAGAACATGAGTATGTGAACGATGATGGTGACTGGATATACATGCTGTTGGTAACAGCCTAAACCACCAACAATGCAAGCAAAACGACAGTTGAAAGCATGAGAAGCAATGGCTGTTTGTATTACAATGTTTGTTCATAGTTAATATATCGGAGGTGTATCATGCATCAGTGAATGAAGGGACGGGAAAATCTCTCACCGCTAAGCCGAAAGGCAAGGGACTTGCAGAGGTGTGATTACAAGTAAATACATACTAACCCTTTACCACGTGCACATATTTCATGCCACTTTCCACACGTATTTGAGGGTGATAAGACATAAATGCTGTTGAAAACGACCTAAATCGCAAACAATGCAGGCAAAACGACCTTTGAAAACATGATGAGCAATGGCTCATCTTGCCACACATTTTTCAGTACTATTGACTAGCTGGGTAGAATTAACCAGGACGCATGAGTGTGTGAACTTTGATGGGTGATTGGACATAAATGCTGTTGACAACGGCCTAAACCACGACCCACCCACAGCATCGCAATTAAAACAGCCTTTGAGAACATAATGATCAATGGCTCGCTCCTATTGCCATGCTGTTTTCAGTCCTATTACCTAGCTGGGTAGAATCACTAAGGTCGCAAGAGTGTATGAACTTTGAATATGATTAGACATAAATGCTGTTGAAAACGGCCTAAATAAACCAAATAACGCAATCAAAACGTTGTTTTGTGTATAAAGGTTCTGTTCCATTCTATGTCACGCAAATACTAACTGCTATTACATCTAACATCAATATTAACATCTTGAAATTGACAAAGTTACCGTTCACGCTCCGCTCACAAATTTAACAACGTTCACGCTCCGCTCACGTTCCATTCCGCTCATAAAGCGTTCTCTAATTCATAACATTGTAATTGCTTTTTTCCGTTCCGCTCAGATTGAGCGAAATATTCATATGATTGGACTTTTTCGTTCATTACGATTGTTTCGTTCAGCAATATTCCGTTCCGAATTCGTTCCAATCACGTTTCGCTCAGATTGTCAATTTCATGATGGTATTAACTATAAGAACATCTTAAAATTAACAAATTTACCGTTCACGCTCCGCACACGTTCCATTTCGCCCATAAAGCGTTCACTCATTCATTACACTGTGATTGCTTTTTTCAGTTCCGCTCAGATTGGATTCTTTCGTTCATTATGATTGTTTCGTGATTGTTTCGTTTAGAACGCAAAATTCCGTTCCGCTCATAAAGCGTTCAAACTACGCTCAAGATCCAATCACGTTCTGCACTAATTGTTATTTTTATGATCGTTTTAACTTTAAGAACATCTTAAAATTGACAAATTTACCGTTCCCGCTCCGCTCATAAAGCGTTCACTCGTTCATAACATTGTGATTGATTTTTTTCCGTTCCGCTGCGTTCCAATTTCATTCCAATCACGCTCACGATCCAATAACGTTCCGCTCAGAGTGTCAATTTCATGATGTTCTTAACTGTATGTATACCCCATGTACACCCAGTATACGCCATGTAGACCGTGTATCATCAGTTATGTATCGTGGGTTATGTATGTATACCCCATGTACACCAAGTATACGCCATGTAGACCGTGTATCATCGGTTATACATGTATCGTCGGTTATGTATGTATACCCCATGGACACCAAGTATATGCCATGTAGACCGTGTATCATCAGTTATGTATCGTCGGTTATGTATGTATAACCCATGTACACCAAGTATACACCATGTAGACCGTGTATCATCAGTTATGTATCATCGGTTATGTATGTATACCCCATGTACACCAAGTATACGCCATATAGACCGTGTATCATCGGTTATGTATCGTCGGTTATGTATGTATACCCCATTAAAACAAATGCACTACATAGCGGAATGTGAGGTAATACAAACACAGTGTATAACCGAGTTTGAAGTAAAACAAACACAGTGTAGAGCCGAGTGTGAGGTAAAACAAACACAGTTTATAGCCGAGTGTGAGGTAAAACAAACACAGTGTATAACCGAGTTTGAGGTACGACCAACACAGTATATAACCGATTACTAGGTAAAAACAAACCCACTACATAGCGGAATGTGAGGTAAAACAAACACGGTGCATAACCCAGTTTGAAGTAAAACAAACACCGTGTATAGCCGAGTGTGAGGTAAAACAAACACAGTGTTTAGCCGAGTGCAAGGTAAACCAAATGCAGTACGAAACGCAGTATGGGGTAAAAACACAATGTATAACTGATTGTGAGGTATACCAAACGCAACACATAGCGGAGTATGAGGTAAAACAAACACAGTACAGAGCGGAGTGTGAGGTAAAACAAACGCAGTGTATAGCCGAGTGTGAGATAAAGCAAACACAGTGTAGTCGATTATGAGGTTAAACAGACATAAATATAAAGCCGTGTGTGAGGAAAAACAAACACAGTATATAGCCGAGTGTGAGGTAAGAGAAACATAATGTACAGCCGAGTCTGAGGTAAAACAAACACTTTACATAGCCGAGCGTTAGGTAAAACAAACATAGTGTACAGCCGAGTGTGAGGTAAAGCAAACATAGTGTACAGCCGAGTGTGAGATAAAACAGACACTTTACATAGCCGAGCGTTAGGTAAAACAAACACATTACATAGCAAAGTGTGAGGTAAACAAACACAGTGTATAGCCGAGTGTGAGGTAAAACAAACACAGTGTAGTCGATTATGAGGTTAAACAAACAAAAGCATAACGCCGTGTGTGAGTAAAAACAAACACAATACATAGCGGCGTGTGAGGTAAAACAAACATAGTGTACAGCCGAGTGCGAGGTAAAACAAACATAGTGTACAGCCGAGTCTGGGGTAGAACAAACACTTTACAGCCGAGCGTGAGGTAAAACAAACACATTACATAGCCAAGTGTGAGGTAAACAAACACAGTGCATAACCGAGTGTGATGTTAAACAGACACAGTACATATCGTAGTAAAAGGTAAAACAAGCACTGTGTATAGCCGATTTTGAGGGGGGGGGGGGGTAATGTAGTACATAGCGGAGTGTGGGGGTTTTGCCAATATAATAATTTTACCAAGGTCTTCGGTATACGGACATTGTACTTAAACGGGCAAAAACAGTTTAGTTGTATGCCTAACGTGCACAAGATTATTCAATGTGGTATGCATTAGCTTATGGAGACAAGTCAAACAAAACCGTCGTTGCGTATCATATGTGGCGTTCTTTGCTTTTTCACATTTCACCAGCTCTGGTGAATAAAGATGCTTTTAAATTAATTAAGTTTCATTATCAACTTGTTACCAGATATATGGTGTAAGTGTACTGCTTTAGAACTTCAAAATGTCATCTAATTTAAAACGTTTGACTCTATGTCATTTTCAATTTTTATTGTGGAAAAGGTAGTAAACGAGCCGGAGGCTTCATCCTTGACGTGAACACATATAGTGTTGCCCATTCCTAGATTGACTTCAAACTATACTTTGGAAACTGTCGTACAATTATACAAACTCGATCGTTCAACTCGGAGTTAGACCTGTTAGTGTTCAATTCTCTTCCATGATTATATTAACCGAAACAAACTTGATTAACTTCTTTGAACAGGTATGCATACGTTAATACATTTCGCTTCATTAATCGCCTTTAAAGCAAAGCGTTAAGTATTGCAGACCAGTTGCTGTACGTGAGCTCTTTGATATAGTACAACCTCATTATGCATCCGTCGATTCTTCCAAACAAATGTAAATAATTGCATTGAATTATTAATAATTTGTCGTCCTGATTCTTTGTTAAAAACATAATTATTATTCACTTGTAGTTTCATGAAAACAAATGTAATTAATTCATTAGACAATATCATCGATCATCGAATTGGAAAGGATATGTTGGTATATGTTGTAAGATACTAATGTACATCGTATTTATGTAAAACTACACCGTATACGTGATATGCGAGTGAGCTCGCTGGAACTTTGTTCGTAGCCGAAATTGTTATTAATGCGATAGTTTAAAGAAGTGTCTGACAGCTGACAAAGTTATCAAAGTATAAATCTACACACAGTTTAGTCTTTAGATATCAACAATGAATATTATGTAGGGGGTTATGTCATTTAATGTTTGTTTTGTTATCGAATTAAAAAATGATAAAGGTATTTGTACATTGGACTCGAATGACTGCATTTAAAAGGGCTTCAACATCTCAAATAGTAGTATTCCCTGTACTGTGTGACGTTAACTGACTGTTAACATGTCATAACGTTTTGCACAATCTTATTGTATGTATTGAACAAACTGAATCACTAACTACATGTGCATTTTGTGATTACACATTCCCTATGGATTTAGAGCAATACTGCGGTCATTTAATTTAAATGTATTTGAATATTCCTTCAGTAGAATGACTCGAACAACACGGTGTTGTCCCGAAACTTTACATTAAAGCCAGAACCGATATTCAAGCTAAATCAAAATGTTCTTAGCATGTGCATATTTACCTCTTATTCACAATATACACATTAACCTAGCTAAAAAATGTCCTACCTGGCCATTCATGTTATCCGATACATATGTATAATGTTTTCAGAGATTGTCGTTATTGTTCCTTGACAAAATGGCGAAAAACAAAGCTGTACACGTAGAAAAGAGTGTTTGGATGCGAAGGTCAGTCAACATTTACACGGGTTTCCAGTAGCCAGTAAGACTGGGGGTGTATGGGAGGGGTGGGGAGGGGGGGGGGGGGGGGATGTAAGCCAGAGCAGTTTATGTTATTTCGTTTGTTTCTTGGAGGAGGACCAGAACAGAACATTTACTATTCATATGAAAGGCCGGTTTATAAATGCAATCCTGCAATTTTGAAAGCTTCGTGAAATACCATTCAATAAAAGATGCAACATCATAAATTCAAGCCGTTGTTACTCTTATTGTGAAAATTCATAGCATGCTGGAATACAATATATTTAATTTAATAGTTAATGATTACAATGCAATATATTACCGAATGAACCTTTTTGAAATGAAAGATCGCACATTCGTATACGTGTATTCACAGATTTCTGCCAAACATTAAAACTATTGCTGTTTAAGAATAGCTTACTTTTCGCTTTTTTACATCACAACCTTAAATGAATGGCTGAGACGTATGACACTTTACATTACTATAGCACTGGTCTTGTACTCAAGACTGTTGTCAAAAGTGATGCTCTTCTCAATTATGTTTAGATATCTGTAGTTTATAGAATACTTGTACCCCTTATATCATACTTACACTAGGATAAACTTGAAACGTTATGATTAACTTAGTTCAGTACATATATTTTCACAGAAGATAAACGTTTATTGATTCATAATGTAATCTAATTGATAAATCTCTGCGTATGCCTCATTTGACTTCTATAAACCTATACGATATCTATTTCACTCGAATAGGCCATTATCACACCAAACACACGTGTTCGCAGACTGTATTAGCCATTATAACGACTCGTACTCGAATACCCGGAGGTACTTGATTTGTTTATACGTACATGTTTGTCTACTTCACTATATTCCGCTACAATACGTCGGTTGTTAGCAAGGTTATAGTATTTAAAATCAGTTATTTTACCAAAAACCCGTAGGTTAATATTTATTTCACACAAAAAGTTAAACAATGACATCCGATACAAACCTTCCAGCTTCAGTGAACAACGAATAATGTTTTGTTACACCAGTCGAATCATAAAAAGAAATGAAAAGAATTTAGTAAATAATTTAAGCTGCTCTAGAATTCAATCGAATCTGTTTAAATGTTCAATCGTATACGTGCTATGGTTCGAACTTTCATCGTGGCTAATATTTTCAGTTATGCAAATGATATCCACGGTGTCTAAAAGTTGACCAAGCATTATCCCCAGCCAACGGCGGATAGTATATCATTAAGGTGTTTTTCGTCCTTTCGAGGCCATACATAATACCTGGTTGAAGTCATTTGATTAGCACTATACGGAAATGTCAACCACAATAGAGAAATGTGAAACGGCAAGTTTCACTTTCATTGCATAAAAATCACCAGGGTTATTTACCGTTGAACAAATAATAATACATCAAGGATCATTAAAAACGTAAACCTGTGATAATAGAAATTAATAAGTTTCGGACATTAAAGTTTGAAACCGTTTACAGGAACAATGTTTCCTTGTAATGCATGCTAATCATTTCTGCCAATTGGTCTCAATTGATGCACTTGCTATCCGTTGGGTTCATTGTTTTAAACTTCCCTTTCCTTGCATCTAAAAATCCATTAAAAACCCACTCTTCCCACCGCTTTTATTATTGTATTTGTTTTAGTCTCGTTTCAGCTCACTTCTTTTCTACTATGGTTCCACTACAGGACAGTAAGGTTATACACGTCACAGCTTCGATAACAACTGGAATGCGTGGGATTACCTCCACCAGGGTTGACTGTGATTCTATGTTTTTAAACTAACAGTCCGAGTCTCTGTCACTCAGAAATTAACATTCATGAATTATATTTCCTAATAAATCCACAAATTTCATGGGATAATATTGGAAATATCGGGAAAAACAATCATCCTTTCAACGGCAGACCTTAGCTATTCAACTGTTGCTTCAACTCGTGAGGAGATCGGTAACCATTCTATGGCTAGGGCGACGAGGGTTGACGCGCCATCTAAGCTCGTCACACACATATTCAATGTTTGATATGTTTGATGACATAAACGGTCAATGAAGTGTTTTACAAGACGTTGAGTTGCCAAACGAAAGTTTTGGATCTTTTGTGGTCTGTTCAATCGTATGCAAACTTCTATTTGTCTTTGTTTTACGAAAATGCTTCAATTCTGTCTTCATCTAAAGGGCACATGATAATCTGAATGAACTATGAGTGCAATTGAGTGAATACTAGTACGCAACTAGTATATGGTTGCCGATAGTTCGTCATTCTTGTCGTGTCTGAACGCGGTAGATGAGTTATTAACCCTTTTGTTTAAACTAATTTTCGAATGAGAACTTTTACTGAGGGGTTGCAATTGTATTAATGTGCCGCGTCAGATTCCTAACTTATGATGCGAGGCATCCACAAGGCATCAGAACGTTCGTATACGGATGAGCATAGCATTTTCAATCAGGTAAATAACATAACATATTATCTTAACATAAAGTGTAAAACAGCCCCAGCCCTTGATTTTGACCAATCACCTGTTCATACTTAAAACATTTTTACATTTTTTTTGGAGAAATGCCCGGAGAAGAAGAGTTTTTAAGTTTAACTAAATCCATACACGGTAAGAAAAGCCCGGCTAATGGCTGTCTCGTCTTTCAACCAAGCAATATGACTGGTAAGCATCTACTAGAGGGTCACTGAAGGAACACTTCTACATACTTATTCGGAAATCGGCAAGATTCTTTCGGAAGAGATTATTTTTCACGTTTTCAATCTAGCCAAAAAAGGCAAAACAGCCTTGTCCCCTGGCGACCATGTTTTCTTGATTGTTATGGCTTGATGGACTCTGATAAATGGTCACCCAAGGAGCATTTATTCAGCCTTTTTAAAAAAAAAATATCCCAATCTATTAAGGAGGAGAATACTTTCTTTTGTTTGCCATTGCAACCAAAATTTTGTATGAAATAACAGCAAATATTTAAGGAACTTTAGTGAAGATATTGAGATTGTAATTTCTTTCAAATTTCACCCCAGTGGTTAAAGAGGAGAAACATTTTGATCCGAAGAGTAGTGTACAGAGCATGTAAACTCATTGGACATAGGAAGTAAAATATGATAATTCAGAACTTAGTTTATTTTAAATTTTGAACGTTTGAGTTTTTAAGCATTTGTGCTGTATTTCATGGTTTATATCAAGGTAACATTGTGAACACCAAACAGGCAATATTGAACTTCCAATCTTCATAAAAGTTCATCAGAACGTTTATCTCCATGAAATCTCGGTTAAACTCCTAACTGAAGCACATGGGGGTAACAAACTAGGTCCCTAGGTCAAATTCCTGAACAACCTGATGAACAATCACGAAGACTAATGTTTTATCAAATCATCATAATGATTCATCAGAGAATCATCTCCAAATCAGATTCAAAACTGATTTCTATTGAGTTAAAAACTAGGTCAGAACGCAACATTTAAGAAGAGTCGCTTGTTAACACATTGGAGGTCAAGTTTGTCATCTTTATTTAATATTATCAGCACACCAATCTCTCCAAATTTCCAGTAAGGTTTGAAAATGGGTCACGTCTGGGCAAAAACGAAGTCACACAATTAAATTCTATGGAAGCCCTGTGAACACATTAAAAGCCACATTTTGCAGGTTCTTTCATCTCCATCTCATTACAGTCAGGTTTAAAACTGGGCCATGTGGGGTCAAAAACTACATCGATAGGTCAATAGTTAGACAAACCTTGTGAACACACTATTTTATGAACTGGTATACCAATGCGGTCAAAGCGTTCTTTAACATTTGTTTAATTTGGTGGAGGATCTTAATTTAAAAAAATAACTTTTTTGTATTCAGTTGTGTAAAAAAGGCATTTACAAACTCTCAGTTGATTTTTGTTACAATACAGGTTAAATGAAGCGCTTTGTAAATAGTACCTATCCTGTCAGTCATGATCTTTACACATACTATATGTAAAGCAAACGACTAGCGTTGACTGCAATCACAAATTCGGTTCATGTGAAAAATGTTTTATGTCTTTAAGATCATGGCTGATAGTTTAAATTCTAATTTAACCAAAGATATTATCGTATGTTATCGGCGTATCGCTGTTAACAGCTGCGTTTCATGAATAAATTTACATTAAGGACGAATACGTTTCTGCAATTTTAAATCCTCAGCTTAATTTTTGATAATATGACTTATAATTATTCCAGATTTTTGCATATATCTAAATGATGTCTGAACATTTTTCAGCTTTTTATAGTAGCTCCGTCGAATCGTGTTATCGCAGTCGGTAAATGCATTGACTATTCATCAAGGGGATGGGAGTTTGAACTCGTCTCTGCCATTTTATTTTTCAGGTTGATCACAATTTACATTCTTATATTTTTGGGACGGTATGTGAAGCCAGATGCCGGGTCTACTTGTGTGCAGTTCATCTTTTAGAAGTCCTGTCGTACAGGCTTCTTTGATCTAAACGTTAGAAAATGTAAAATAATATGTAAAAATAAGCAAAACAAAATTACAAATATTTCCTTCTGTATTGATGTTAGTTAGTATTTTGTTTGTCATTTCTTTTGATTGATCGTGGAATATATAGTGCGATAAAAAGTGAGAAAAGAAAAACGACAACAATAACTTCATGTCTCACATTTTTGTCATTAATAAATGTTTCTTAATTTTCATTTTCTTTCATTCTCATATATTTCCAATGGAATCTAAGTCGCTTTGCAGTAATAACGATGAATGTAAGTAATAAATGCAGAAAGAATGGCGAAATACCTTGTGCCAGGATTGTCACAGAATATATTGCGATGTTTCCGAAAGGATTATGCAAAGATCTGTGCGATATTGATTTCATTCGTCATGCTTTCCCGGCTTTTCGAGCACAACACATACAATGTACACATACATGTTAACTTCATGTGTCGAAGACTGTTCGTCTACTAGATGTCAATATACAGAAATACATAGTGTTCAATGCATCATTACATTTTTAAAAGAAAGAGGGTTACATTATTGATATAAATAAAAGATACATATTGAATCATACACCCATTTGTTTATTAGGATTGAATTAGTAATATATGTGTTGTAAATAGAATGCATTTGATAAGTTGCATACTTGTTTATAAATGTTACCGATATTATAAGAAGAAGTACATAGTTATAACAATAATATAATCCCATTGACCAAAATATATCTTTTATTAAAATCTAAGAAATATAACGAAACTACAAACAATTATATTAAAAAAAAAAATACACTACATTGTTAGCATGAATTACATCATAACTATTATTAGCGTTGCTCTTATGAGTAAAATAAACAAAACCAGCTGGTACGTTTAAAACCAATGTAGTGTCTTTTTGATATATATATATAAATCATCTAGCGCAGATGTGCTTTGTCGGAAAGTGTCAAAGTTTGCACCATACATCAGCTTTACTCTTACTACACCATAAAACGCCTGTTGAAAAATATCCCCAGCATGCCGTATTTCGCTTCTGTAGAACGAAGCCGTTCCTGTTGTTCGACAACCAGGCGCAGTGGCACATTTCAAGACCAAGTGACCTGGATGCCAACAGGTCATTCGTTGATGCAACTACTGTGCCCTTTTCTGCGCAAATTGAAGTGGCGTCTGCGAACGTGTCTTGATACCTCTTCCCTGCAGAGCTTCTACCAAGAAATACTGAAACAAACCGTAACACTAGAAATAATTAAAAACTCATGCGTTATGTGGATTATTAGGAAATAAGGATGTAACAAGTATTTTGGAAAGTGATAATTTTCAATATACCAAGACAAGGTTCAGTTGAAATACAGCACCAGTACACCGTTATAAAACACTGGAAGATATGATAGATTTTTTCAATTTGTACCTAAACTTCCTAGTATTTATAAGAAATTTGACGACATCCAAAAAAAGAATTTGATTAATTTTATTGAAAACTACACTGGGTAAGTTATACTGTTAACGTCGTAGTGTTGTTCATCGTACTGACTGGCAAATTATTTGAAGTTGATGATGTTGATCATTAGGAAGAGGAGCTGTATAGAAATAAATAAAATGATAATGATAATGACAATTAAACGATGTTGACCGACTGTTACAAATTACAATTAAAATTCTGTGAACTTAAGTGATATATCTGTTTTGTTTAATGAACAAATTTCGGTTTTAAATCCTCAATCTCCATACTTGAAAAATTGGCGGAAACAGATTAAAACAGAAAATCACTTGATGCTTTTTTTTTTTTTTTTTTTTTTTTTGTTTTACACCGTTTTAAACATTATAACAGTTATATCACATTGACAGGTTACTTATTTAAACAAACCACTACCAGGCTAGGAAATATGCCTTGCC
>JAUELF010253270.1:0-11756 GCA_031471495.1 Clinocardium nuttallii
TCTTCTTTGGGGGATTTTAACCTTTTAAATGCAGTTTTGTTGAATCCATGATGAACTATTTTTCTCGCGCAGTCTTATCTTCGTTATTTGGTGCTAACAGCAATTGGCAGAATGCCAACTCCGAAAAAATGGTATTACTACTATGACCAGGGCTAAAGCCCAGGCCAACCAGTACTAGGCTAGAAAATGTGCTTTGCTCAAGGGCACTCCACAATGACCGCAATGCCGCGACTGGGTATCAAACCCGGCACAACAGGTTTCGAAAACCCCGACGCTAACCACTCGACGACAGCAGATTCCCCAATTTGGCTTGAAATGTCAACCCTATCAGAACACAGTGAGAAGAGGAGCAAGCGCTATATTTCGAAACACTCACGTAAAACATCTTGCTACAAGCAGGCTGAAGATATTGCTTTTGATAATGCAAACATGTCGTTGTTTCTGTTGTGTGTATATACATAATTATCTTTACGTAAGTATTCATTGGCAAAATAATAAAGACACATGATAGCCAGTTTTATGGATATGTTTTATATATATATAATATAGTGATATGAATATGTACCTCAACAGTTATAAGCGTGCATAACGCATGCCCTTCCACCCAACCCATATCGGAATAAGGAATGGTGAAGCATACTCAATACTGACTTTGGCCCATGTGTACCCGTGCCATCTGATCCTTAAAACCGACAAGTTGATTTTTTGTTTATATATCTCGATAACATCTTTCTTAACTGGTTAACATAGAAAATCTCAAAGCTAATAACTCGACCAAAGTCAGTGTTTTTTTATCGCTGTTTTATAATGAAAAATGTGATGAAAGGCAGATTTCGTGAAATTTTGATCACTTTGTGGAAAATGAAACAGTACTTTGATGATGAATTGGGCCCAATTTGTGTTAAGAAAAAACACTGAAGGTGTACTCCTTTTACTTGATTAAAACACACATAAACTGATAGTGCTTTCGAAAGCAATTCAATTGACATGATATCAAACAAAGCGATAAAAATCATCCGCTTACTTAATTTTTACATACCTATAGTTTGATCCTCATCAATCAAGTAGTTGTATTGGTGTGGAACTGAGTCTATACGCACACCGAATATCTGAACTTTACGTCTAGTAACAAAGAAAAGAGGTCCCATTTGTTGGCTGTGATTTGGGAGCGCAACATTTTGGCTATAGTCAAAAGTGTAATGCACCCTCGTAAAGTCAGTGCTTAAGGGAGGGACGGGACCTGCTGGGCGCTCATAGCCACGAATTTCTTCCACTGCCTGCAATACACTCTCCCTGTACTGCTGACGCTCCCTCTGTGCATCCTAAGAATAGAGAGAGAGACAAAAAAGCTCGTAAGTCAAGCTTTGGATACAAACATATTTTACCATGTATAAACCATGCTTTACAAAAATCATCAATCTGATATTCGGAACCTTTTAAAGTCCTGGATTTAACATTAGTTATGTTGTCGGCACAGTCGTATCAGAATCAATACATCTAGCAAAAATCTTAAAGAATTATTGACTAACACTGTAAAGACTACTACAAGTCGGACGGTATTCTTTTTGGCAAAAAATGGATGATTCTCCATTTGAAAAAAAGAAGAATGTTTTCGATAAGATAAAACATCTTAGTGAAAGTTGTTATTCATAGTCGATTTTTTTACGCTATGCAACAAGCAATTATGGACATGTATTTTGTTAAAGGTAAGTTGTTATCTATATTTTGTCCAAATAAGGAGGTAAAGGAAACAAGTTTTATTCTGTTTTATACCTGTATATGATTCCTTAGTGTTGTTGCAGAATCGAGTTTGTCACATTCGGTTGTGGCTGCAGCTATTCTCTTTCTGGTGGTTTCACATTTGTGACACACATCTTCTCTTGGTGACATGATTTTAATGTGGGGCAAACAGTGTTTCCATACATCTTTAAATGATGTTAGCCCAAGTGTTCGAATAACTATAGCACCACACGCTTTGCTGTAATCTGTGTGTAACTGGATCTTTGTAACGTCTGAAGGAAGAAGTATAGGTGCCGCTTCATTCCTGCCTCTAGGGGCCGCGGGCATTGGTAGACCGTTTAGCTCAGCGTAAGAGTTGACGAAATTTACACAAAATTTAACATCATCAAAACGGAGTGCATGATGAGGCTTTTTTCCGGTATTACCATGTACCCTGGGAACTGCTCCATTTAAAGAAAGGTGGGTTTGGAGGGCTTTTAAAGTTTTTATTCCAATGTCGTTAACTTGACAAAATACCCCTTTACACACGGTTAAACCATTATGGGTAAATTTGTAGCGAATTCTTTTTCTCTTCCCATTTCTTGTTTCTTCACGATTGTATCTATGTAAACTGCCCATGATATACATTTCTTTTTGCTCCTTTTCCATCTCCCTCAATAACAAAATGTGTCTTTCTGTTTCGTTTGAGTCTAATTTTTCTAAACAGTTTTCACTACATGAACAAACAGTTTCTGTTAAAGTAGCATCATTTTCAGTGTCTGAGACTACACTGTGTTGTTCGTCTTCGTCATTTAATTCTACATACTTATGAATCCTGTGTATCACACTAGGAGTTCCTAATTCCCCGGTATTCTCTAATTCGGATTCATCATCCCATTCATCTTGATTTTCCGATTCCGTAATCGTAAGGTCAACTTGGACATTGTCTTCATCTGGTAAGCCAAATGCAGCAAAACGTGTATTTAGTTCCTGTAATTATATAATATTTGATTTATAATATGTTTTTGTGTTCTTTATTTGGTGTTGATTTAAGCGAGAGATAATATATATATATATAAAATTTAAAAAGACTGTCGCTCTGGGAACCGAACGTCGAACCTTCTACGTTGTAAGCCAAAACGTACCCATTTCACCACACTGACATTAATACAGTTTGTTTAATAATACATTTAATACAAGTATTGATTATTTTATTGGGAAGGGAATTAACTTTATCTGAAAGATAATTTGTTGTTGCTATGATATTGTAAACAAATCAGTCAAATGATATTATGAAATATATTAATTTAGAGGAGAAGACGTTTTGCAGAATGTTTTTATTAAATCTATATCAACTAACCTAAACAATGAATTAATCCTTTCCCCCCTTTGAACCGGTAATAATAAGTATGCTAAAATGAAAGATAGTTGCACACACCAATGTCCCTGCACACAAGAACAATTTTTAATGTTATTTTTAAAGTATATGTACGATATTTTATCTTACTTATTAGAACGACAAAAAGCATTAACGTGTTAACTGGTTACTTACATTAAACTGGTCCATTGAACAAGCATGGGTAGTATATGCTATTGTTTTTGCAAGCTGATAGAGACATCGATTTGTTTGTTAAAACTTGCGTTAAAACTAGCGTTAAAACGACGGCATCTTTCGCGTAGTTTTAAACGGTCTTTCCGTTTGACGTCCGAAGGCCCAAAATCTCACGTCGGCGTATAAAATCTATGCCTAACGTACACATAGCGCATGCCAGCGTATACGTTATACTTTTCATACGCTGGTATACACTAGTACAGTACGCAAAGTGTGATAGCCCCATAACGTTGATTAACCCGTATGTGCGGTACGGAACTTTAAGTAACTGCTTTTATTACTCTATTTGATTGTACATACAATCTCTGAACAATTTGAGACCGATTTCGGTCATCACATGCGTGCAGTCTGATCTTCGTATACAATATTTGCCAACCAAATATTTATCATCAACAAAGGATACTCAATATGAGACTGCGAAGGATGTTACTATTTACTTGAATTCAATACAACACAGGTTGTAATCAATGTTATGCTTGAAAGGTTAATACATACTGAACACATATATAAATATATATATAGCTATAAACGTAAATGTTGGACTTTCGTTCAAGGTGTCTCGTCGATGCTGGGTTTGGCAACATTAAAAAGCTGTTTAGACGCAGTGATTGTGATAGATTGGGGCAGCTTGCTAATATTGTGAACAAGTCTGCATATAGTAATAGTGCAGTTATCTTTCGTGCAGACAATGGTGAACAGAATTGGACATGGTATGTATATATTAAGACATTTAAAGTTATAAACACTAATCGGCTTATAGTCTATGTGGACAAGCAGCCAGATGGTTGGAAAAAAAGGTTGTGTGGATTACTGGTGTGAGAGAGCTAGGAAGCGTATGAGTAGTTGTACTGACCGTCGTGTCGTGATTTGACTGATTTTTTTTGAAAAGTTATTAACACATTAACTCCAACGACGGGACTTCTCAAGGTAAAATTACAGTTTTAGGACAGTGTTTGATATCCAATAACTATTTTTGATTTTTCGTTTTAGGTACGATTGGAAGTCTTTCCTTAGACATACTTTTTTGCCCTTAAAAGGAATCGGGAAATACCACTCATTCCGATTTACAGATGCGGATAAGCGAGCAGTGTATGTGCGGGAATCTTCTGGTGACAGAGAAGAAAGAGTTGTTCTTGTTAAAGAAGGCACAGATGTGTTGCCAGATATTTATCCAGAACACATTTGACCTCCAGGTCTGATTATGGAAAGACAAAACTATTTATATGCAAATGTCAGGAAACACGTTCGACCGGGATGTGAAGATAAATTATGCCCTGTTTACAGCGAAGAATGAAATTAATGTGTATACATGTGATTGATTTCTATATGTATTCATTATTTGTTCATTCGTTATTTTGTCTTTCGTACATTTATTGATGTAATGATACACACATAGTTTACTTATTCTGCCAGGTTTATCAAGTTTTATTTTTGTAAGATCACCCATGCGTTGAAATATACTGATTTAATTTCACATTTGACATGTTAAAGTGTTTTTTATTAGTCTTTGAGAATTCAGTGTTTAATAAAGAACGCTAAATTTTAACTTGATATACGTCATGTTATTACTTCAAAACTTGTAATTAGTAGGAGATTGGTAATTAGTGTGTAAAAAAACCCGCGGAACGTAACGTCGTGTATTCACCTTTTGAACGTCATTTAAATTGGCATAATTATGTAAACAGACGTCATGTTTTTGAGGTTTGGTGCACAGGCAGAAACGTTCAGATCTTTCTGAAAATTAATGATAACTCGATGAAATAAAAACTACTGAGTTAATGAAATTTTGGTTTTTAAGAAAAATTTAAAATTTCAAAATTGCCAAAAAATGTTCGAAGCCCTAAAATCTCACGTCGGCGGTCATATTATACTGATGGAGGTGGTCTGTTACGGACTTGGCTCGCTGTAGTTTACAACGCCGTGATGAGGAATTTGGTCTTACAGCTGTCATGAGGTGATATATGGTACATATAGTGTACCTGCAAACTTCTCAACTAATAGATTGAAGCTTGTACTGTGTCAGCTGTTTATTTTGTTTGATTTCCAAGTTATTCATGGAGGTTCATTTTTCATCTCTTGCATTTAGTTTCACTCTGTGTATTGAACTTATCTTTTAAACATAGGCAGGCTCGACTTGCTTTGATATATGAAGTATGTATACGTTGCTAGAAAGTATTTACTTATTCATGTGTCTGATGACTTGCTTTAGTTTGGCCTCATCATACATAGTTCGGAAATCAAATCTCGGTCCTATGTTTAGCATGTAAAACTTCCATTTTTTCTGTCATTGGCTTCCTTTTGTCACTTGTTAAACGAAACTATATGAATAGAAGACCTACACACATAGAAGTATTTTAATATGCAGGGTAATAAGTCATATATGCCCATTCAAAACTGGCGGATCAGTAAAGTGTGTTTTCAGTTTACGATCTATATATCATTATGTAATGGTTTGTGGAGGTACATTTGAGGTAATTTGAGAGTCAAAACCCATGCGGTCAGTAACACTTTTATCTTTAATAAAGATGTAAATTTTATATTGTATGATTCCGTTTTGGTATTTCTCAAATAGTTTCATTCTATTTTGATAATTAGCCATGCTCCGTATTTCGGAAAAGACTTACATATTTATCCAGTATATGTTTGTTACAAATATAAAACCTGCGTATAGTGTCGACCCACGGATCAGCCTTAGCACGCAGCACAGGCTTACCCGGATAGACACCCTGAGGCGGAATGTGTCGGCCCGGATCAATGGCATGGAGAAACAGAGTGAGAACGAGAGAAAGAAAGGGAGAGACAGAAAAAGCGAGAGAGATGGAGAGATGAATATATATATATTTACTTCAGCTGGGTACTCAGAATGATGCGTAATTTATCCATATTTTCCTGAAATAGTATTGTATTCTAGATTAATTACACAATAAGAATGTCCAACAAAGCCCACACCAAATACCAACAAAAAGTACCTTATGACGAATGTAATCGGAGTTTTGTTTCTTAAGGCTTGCTTATTCGGCGGCCTTGGTTGTTTCTGCTGTACATACACACCCTCTGTTGAATACAGTTCTAGAACCTTTATTTGAGCCATCTCGCGAGAAAACCAACAGTGTGGACTCTGCGTAAAGTATTGACCCAGATCAGCCTAATCATGCCGTGCAGGCTTACCCGGATAGACACTTTTCGTCTCCTGTGGATTTTCTGATAAGGAATCATTATTCTATACCTCTATCTCTCTGAGACGGAATGTGTCGGCCTTGATCAGTCTGCGCGGACAGCGCAGGCTGATCTGGTCGATACATTACGCAGATGCCATATTGTTGTTGTTCTCGCGGGCCGGCTCAGTTATCCCTTTCCGACATTAAGGCACGTGTTGATGTACTTGCAGCAGACGGTGTTTGAAACATTGGTGCGAAAACCCTCTAAATAGGAGTAATTACAGTTGTGCAAGAAAGTTTTCAAATATAATCATAAAATAGTAATTTCAACAAATGAAATATTCCAGACGTTTGCCCTGGTGTTTATGAAGTCGTCTGTAATAGGGAGAAGGTTGACTCTTACGAACGCCTTTCACCTAAGATAAATGTGAGCCGTTCCACGAGAACGCCAACATTGTGGGTCAGCCTAAGGATGTCCCACAGGCTAACCCGGACAGACACCTTTCGCCTCCTGTGGATTTACTGTTTCAGGAAACATTTATCTATAACTCCATCCCTCTGAGACGGAATGTGTCGGCACAGGTTAGCCTGCGCGGACTGCGCATGCTGATTTGGGTCAATACTTTACGCAGAAACCATAATGTTGGATTTCTCGTGGAACGGCTTTTGTATTTATTTAAGACTCTCGTTCCCAGTCTCCTACTTTACGAAACGCACAAATAAGATACTCAGCATGAAGTGTCTTTAGTTGACATTTCCCGGGACATATTTATGTGCGGAATTGTGCTTTCCTTAGATAACAGTCGTGTTTTCCCAATTAACAAGTAAATGTATATGATAAATATGAATACATACATAAGTAAATAATTAATGGAGAATGGACAGTATGGAGGGTGATGTGTTAACAGGAAACATTGTTGATTGTAATGCTAGGGGGTTATTTGGGTTTTTTCTTATGTTTTCAAATTAGGTCGCCGATAAAAATCCCAAAGAATGCATTTCTAATTATGTATCTCATCCCAATGTAATTGAGATACAAATTGCTCGCGTTGTCTGTTCGTCCTTCTGTCCGTCTGAAGTCGTGTCCGCTCAATAACTTTTGAGTTACTAGAGAAATTATGAAATAAATCACCACGACTATTCAACATTTTGAGACGATGTTCAGAGCAAATGTATCATCCAGCTTTGGCCAAGGTCAACGTTGTCATTAAGGGTCATATGTCGTTTGTCTGCTACTATTTCGTGTCCGCTCTATAACTGTTGGACCATTTAAAGGGCTTTGAAATAACTCACACACGTGTTCACCATAGTGAGACAATGGTCAGAGCAAGTGTTAAGCGTGGGTCAAGGATGCGACTAGATGTAAACTGGTATATGACTCTATGTCTGACAATATGAACCGCACCGTGAGGAAACCAACATTATAGTCTCTGCGTAATGTATCCACACATTCCGTACCGGGGGATAGAGGTATAGAGTAATGATTCATTAAACAAATAATCCACAGGAGGCGAAAAGTGTCTATCCGGATAGCCTATTAGTTAGCCTGCGCGGCATGTTTAGGCTGATCAGGGTTGATACTTTACGCTGAGTCCACACTGTTGGTTTTCTCGTTGAACGGCTCAAATGTATGTTACAACCAGCTTTGATTTAGGTCAAGGTCGTATTAAGCGGTATAATGTCATATTACTATATTTTAGGCCAATGTCGTATTAAGCGGTCTGATGCTATATTACTATATTTTAGACCAATGTCGTTGTTAAGCGGTATAATGTTATATTACTATATTATTTTAGGCCAAGGTCGTATTAAGCGGTATAATCTCATATTACTATATTTTAGGTCAAGGTCGTATTAAGCGGTCTAATGTTCTATTACTATATTTTAGGCAAGGTCGTATTAAGCGGCCTAATGTCATATTACTATATTTTAGGTCAAGGTCGTATTAAGCGGTCTAATGTCATATTACTATATTTTAGGCCAATGTCGTATTAAGCGGTCTAATGTCATATTACTATATTTTAGGCAAGGTCATATTAAGCGGTCTAATGTCATATTACTATATTTTAGGCAAGGTCGTATTAAGCGGTCTAATGTTATATTACTATATTTTAGGTCAAGGTCGTTTTAAGCGGTCTAATGTCATATTACTATATTCTTCGACTGCTCCATTACTGTTGAACGTCTTGAAGGATTTTGTAATAACTCATTACAAATGTTCACCATATTAAAACGATGTGTATAGTGCATTTTTGACATAACTCATCACAAATAGTCAGTCTCAATATCACAATAAACGGTCAAAGATCATATGCCTATATTTCTTTACCGATTCATATTCCTTGACCAATTGAAGGACTTTGACATGACTCAACATAAATGTTCACCATATGAGCCTCGCGAGTAAACCAACAGTGTGGTCTCTGCGTAAAGTATCGACTCGGGTCAGTCTAAACATGCTGTTCAGGCTAACCCGGACAGACAATTTTCGCCTCTTCTGGATTTCTGTTTCAGGAATCATTTCTCTACACCTCTTTCCCTCGGAGATGGAATGTGTCTGCCCTGTTTAGTCTGCGCGGACAGCGCAGGCTGATCTGGTCGATACATTACGCATATGTCATAATGTTGGTTTTCTCTCGGGACGGCTCAATGATTGAGATGATGTGTTTTGCGCATATACCAACTAGCCTAGTTCAAGTTCAAGGTCGCAATCAGACATCAATGTACATATGCCTATAGTTCTTTTCCGCTCCATAACTATTGAACCACTTTAAGGACTTAGAAAGAATTTGCCACACTGAGACTATGTTCAGAGCGCATATTTCTTGCCATACTAGTTTTATGCAATCATCCTTTATCAATATTTACTAACAAACTGACATCTAGCTAAAGGGACAAAAAGGTTTTTGTTTTAAAAATCAACTATCTAGAGACATAACTCAATGTATCACCTGGTAAATGGCTAATGGAAGATGGAGATGCCTGATGAATAACTAGTAAAGAAGCGTTTTTTACAGACTGGTATCTAATGTTCCAGAATTTAAATGTAGTAAAAGAGGATATTTCATGAGTGTTTATGTATTTTCACTTTTGATTAACGAGTTTACTAAGATTACCTAGTTTATTAAAAGTGATAATAAATAAACACGAATAAACTATTCTTTCTGTCATATGAATTATTTATTGGGCGTTTTTGCGAAAAAAAAACGAACATAAAATTTGCCGTGTTTTGCGCCATAGTCACTAACGTTATAACGTGAAACCACTATGTCATTTTGATAGCTTGGTTTCCGCGTTGTAACAAACACTTGAGTGTCAAACTGGAAACTAAACTAGTTGTGTCATATGCTATATATAATGGGATTTTGACAGCTCCAGAGAGGGCTTTATGTGATCAATACATCTATAGTATGTCTATTAATGTTTTCTTTCTTTTCAGGTCTAGTAATACGACGGCAGTTTTAGAAAAGATGGCTTTCCAATAGAACGACCATGTTCCAGTGATCAATGTAGCAATCAGCACACTAAACCTTGTAATAAGCAAAAAGAAACTTGTTACTAATTTTATCGTTTCATTACAGTGTCAATTTTGAAGACTGTTAATTTAAACCCCATTAAAATATGATGTTATAAAGGCATCTCTTATAAAGTCGTTATACACAATAGTTATCGCCAACATTTGACCTTTAAAGCTGGATCTTTCCAGTGAACAAATCCGACGAGAAAAAGGGACACAAGATAATCAGTATAATAATAAATAAACGGTATTACAACAGGAACTGTGGTGGAATCTTGTTTGCGTGATTGCGTGCTCTTGTTACGGAAAAGTTAAATTAAATTCTGTGCGAGAGACTTGCTCGTATTTTTTTCCTCGTCGTAGATATAAAAATATCATATGGTTAACCATTAATGATCTGCGATGGCTGAACATGCAGGGAAAATTGTAACGTAATTATTTTAATCAAGATTATCGAAATCACAACTGCCATATATATAAAACTCCAAATGATATCGCAGCGAAGATGTCTCAATCTCAAATAACCCCGTCGTAGAAGCACAATGTTCGTACGAAAAGGAACAGTTATCCGCAAAAACAGGGGCAGTGCGAACCGCAGATCAACGCGGCGACCAGCCGGAACCGGAAATGGAACCAGAAAACCAACAGTGCACGATGACCCATCATCATCAAGTTCATACAGATTGGCACCGAATGATGAGATGCATGCGGCAAAGTCGCCATCGTCTTCTTCATTGCGGGTTAAACAGGCGAATGATGTATATAGTAATTCGGCCCATTCCTTGAATCATATGCACTGTGAGAGTCCAAATTATCAGTCCACTACGTTTACAGATTTGAAATACCACACAAAAGACGGGGTCAAACCATCGCCGGCACGAAGCATAGCAGAGACAGTCACCGTAAGTCTTTTTTAAACTCTTCCCTGCTTAACCAACCCTCTCCTTAGTTTACAATATTCACCTTATGTCACAATGTTCCCAAAAGTGGTCAAAATCCGTTTGCGTGTGGGATGAAATCTGCATTTGACATTTGTTAAAAACATTTGGGCAAAAGAAGACCAGATTCCATAATTGTCAGTGTTTTCAGTAATATTTCAAATATCCAAATTTGTAGAAAAGTTCCTATAATTATGTTTGCCTTTCCGTTTTCAAAGTCGTCTGCTGCTGCTGCCAGACAGCATTCGGTCGTCATACTTAACACGGCTTTAACCCTTTCCCTCATACGATAATTCTGCAGCAGACGACTTCGAACATATGTTGTCAAAAAATAGAAAATCTCTCTAATTGAATGGATAACCTATGGCTAAAAGAGGAAAACATTGTATCAAAAGGAGAAATTGCACGTTGTGTGCAATTTCTTCTTTTGTCACTGTGTTTTCAAAAACTCGTCTGCTGCAGAGGCGCCAGAATGCGTATGTTGGTGGGAAAGGGTTAAAACAGTAATATATCTAGGAAAGTAGACCAATATCACTTATTACACCCTCACAGTCGGGTAATGGTCTACATTGTTCGCCAGTTTATTAACGCTTAACAAAGACTTCAGCGATTAAAGGCCGGAACTGCTAAATAATCAATGATACTGATGCCAACTGTAGGACAAACAGGAGGCTTATGTATAAACAGTCCGTGGAGTGCATTGTGTGTATGGTATGGTCTTTGTTTATGCTTAGCTGTTCTCAAAGTCTTCTCAAAGTCTTCTAAAGTCGTCTACTGCAGACAAGTTGGAACGGGTTAATGAGAACACGGTA
>JAUELF010253301.1:0-11755 GCA_031471495.1 Clinocardium nuttallii
AGATTTTCTATGTTTTGACAAAATATGTTCAAAGTCGTCTGCTGCAGAATTGTCGTATGAGGGAAAGGGTTAACATTTTCCTGCTTACAGCAACTCTGCAGCAGACGCCTTTGAAAACGTCTAGGCATATTATGGTACCCCACCATAAATTCCAGTATAATTGCGTAAAAAGAGGTGAAAAGATTGTGTCAAAAGGAGAGATTTTGTCATTTTTAACAGTCTTTCCTTTGCAACATTCTTTTTAAACGCTGTCGTTTGTGAATGCGTCAAATGCGATTAAATGATGGAAAGGATTAAAGATGTTCCTCAATCGCCCAATTTGCTAAAAAAAAATACAAGAGCAGAGAAACTACGTATTATTAAATAAGTCCTTTTCAATTCAATTGAAGCACACTGGTTTTTAGCCTCATACGATGGCGGTTCCGTTGAAATGTTTTCATACATCGTGGCGGAACGTGTTCCACTTGAGCCACTTTACTGCTTCCGTCAAACTATGTAAAAAGTAGGTCAGTTGCTTATTAAATCATTTCAATATGTTGTTGCTGTGGTGCCAATACTTCCGCTTTGATCCACTTGTATTAAAAGATGTAGAGTATTGATTAAACTGTGGAATTAAATATTATCCATTTTTCCACATACAAACGCTTTCTGATACTCTGCAGCAGACAACTTTTGAAAACATTGTTGCAAAAGGTGATATTGCTCATGAGCAATTTCCCTGATACAATATTCTTAACTTTTATTAAACGATTGCTTTTAAAGTCTGCTGAAGAGTATCAAAAAGGCTTTTTGATACTCTGCAGCAGACGACTTTTGAAAACATTGAAGCAAAAGGTGATATTTTTGGTAATGAGCAATTCCCTTTTGCAATTGGTTTTCCCAGTTTTTGACAATATGTTTTCAAAATAAATGCTACAGATTTTCTTTATGTGGACAAGAACCAAGTTTTAAATATTGAACTCGCTAGAAGCGAAAAGAATCAACATAATCTTACACGACTACATGTACAAAGTATATATTACTTTAAAAAACATTTACTAGCAATATAAATCAAGATCAGTCTTACATACTAATACAGTCTAATCTAACAATTTTCGCTGCTATTCAAACAACTCGCACCATCACTATTATTGTCAAACATCACGTGAGATGAGACAAATCGCAATAATTCGGTAGTTTGAGGGACTAATAAAATAGGCCCGGGAGAGTTTCAACACGGAAGCCAGTAACACGAATTCTACGGCGTCCATGTATGTTATCCCAGTTCAACAACATTCAACACATATACAGCAAGGTAAAACACATCGGCAAAAAAACTGTGGAAAGTTGCTTAAATGAAGATACGATGATTGAGTGGAATTCAAAACATTCTGACAACAAGCAGAAAATGCTTATTATGAGTGTTGTTACCTTTTGCAAAAAATATGTTTAAATGTCCCTCTGATGCAGAGGCGTCAGAAAGCGGAAAATAGCTAATACATGTACATGTACATTTATACACAAACAACCTTGACTAACGTTTGCCAGTAATGTTAACTACGATCAGCCTAACGTATATGTATAGTCTAATCTTGGTCTAGAACAACTTTTCTCCGTCGTTATTTTTGTCAAACAGCAAGTGTGATGAGAAAACAACTCTCAATAACTCAGTAAAATAGGCCAGGGAGAGTTTCAGCACACTTTTTTTTAATTGTCCTCTGGTGCAGAGGCGTCAGAAAGCGGAAAATGGCTAATACATTTATACACAAACAACCTTGATTAACGTTTGCCAGCAATGTTAACCCAGATCAGCCTTACATATATGTACAGTCCAGTCCTGGTCTAGAACTAACTTTCTCCAACACTATTCTTGTGAAACATCACGTGTTTATGAGACAACTCACAATAATACGGCAGTTTGCGGGGTTAATAAAATAGGTCCAGAAGATTCTCATCACACGAATTGTTTAACGTCCATATGTGTTATCCCTTTACCGACAGATAAATCATTATACAGCAGGCGACATTGAAAACAGCAATGCCAAAACTGTGGAGAGTCGCAACAACGAAGGTATAATTATTGAATTAGGTTGAAAGAGTTGTGACAAAAAGAAATAATGTGATAGTATTAACGACTTTGATATTATGATGTTTCCTTTAAGAGTCTAAATATTCTTAATATACCTTCATGGTTGGTTTAATACGATCAATTATTTTTATTACTGGAACGAAACGGAAGTATTCCTTCGCCCAGTGTAGACTTTTTATGACATCTCTGCTGTAACCGACATTGAAAACAACAAGGCCAGAATTGTGGAGAGTCGCATAAACGAAGATATAATTATTGAATTGAGTTGAAAGCGTTGTTACAAAAAGAGAAATTGCTGTTTTCAAATGTCGCCGCTGTAGAGGTGACAGAAACAGTGTCTATATAGGGGGGAAGGGATACTACATGTAACTTTAAACAACATATGCAGCGATATAATCTATTCTCAGCCTTACATATTGATACAGTCTACCATTACTCCACAATGTATATCCTATACAAACAATTCTCCATCACTGTATTTATCGAACACGACGATTAATAGATGAGAGAAAACCAACATAGTGGACACTGCGTTAACTGTCGACCCTGATCAGCATAAGCATGCCGCGAAGGCTTACCCGGATGGTCATTTTTCGCCTACTGGGGATTTTCTGTTTCAGGAATCATTACTCTATACCTCTAAACCTCCTGAGACGGAATGTGTCGGTCCGGATCAGTCTGCGCGGGCAGCGTAGGCTGATCTGGTCGATACATTACGCAGATGACATAATATTGGTTTTCTCGCGGGATGGCTCTGATTATGATTTGGCACATTGAGGGGGCTAATAGAACAGGCACAGGAGAATATAAACATCGAAGCCGGTAACACGAATTCTATGACGTCCATGTATCCGATCTATATCCCTTTGAAACATACAATAAACCTGCAGCAGACGACTTTTAAACATGTGGGAAACAATTGTGGAAAGTCTCTTAAATTGAAGATATAACTTTTGCAAAAAACTGAAAACATTGTAACAAAAATGAGAAATTGCTTATCATGAATAATTTTTTTTTTTTTTTTGTTACAATGTTTTAATAATGCGTCTGTTAAACTTGTCAAAATGCTTCTGCAGGTTTGAAAAAAGTAAAAGATAAATCTTATAAAGGAAACAAGGAAAACCCTCCCAATATACAACAATTCATTCCATGCAACACAATTGTTTTTGTAAATCTACATTTTATGTAAATTCGACGTATATTGGTCTCAATGAATTGATGTAAGTTTTGGGAACTTCATTATTATAGGCCATTGTCGACCAACCGCAGAGAACGGGCATATACATAGACCGTCCTTGTGGTGTAGTGGTAGAGCGTTTGGAGCTGGGTTATACAAAAGTGTTTAAATATGGTAGAAATGGGTTTCTCTCCTTGACGCCAAGAATTGTTAGCTTACCATTACGACCGACTCGCCGGTATCAGGATAATCAGTTTAGTTTAAACTTATTTATTTTAAATCGATTGCGAAACAAGCTTTAAGCTTATATAAATCACGCTCAAAGTCTGCTTCCTGGTGACACAACCAGTTCTCGCGCGGTTTGTGTGGACAAATGCTAAAGGCATAACCCGCTAATCACGGGATTCGAATCGGGGACCTATGGTACGAGAGGCCACCACTTGACCTCTGTATCACTGTTTTCCTTTACTTTCCGGATAATTGGACAGGTAGAACTGAACTGGTGGATTACCAAGGAAATACTGTGATATTACTTACACCTTTTGAAACGGCGATAACAACACCAAACAAACACATCAATTGCTATTTTAAATAATGACTGAGCAGTCGTGCTCACGACAGATAAAAATACATTCATCCTCATTTCTGTTAAGCCTCAGTTCTGGATAACGCACATTTTAAATATTGAAAGAAATCTTCGCATCGTATTTCCATGTGATGTTTTGTCAAAAGGTGAATTTGATAAGATACTGCTAAAGATACAGCTAAGATAATAAAATTGAGCAGTCGTGCTCTAGTGACCCGAAAATACTCTACGAAATATTCTGTCGTTCAAACCCCAGTTCGAGGAAATGTACATTTTGAATAAAAAACAAAAATATTTGAATTATATTTGATAGTTTTTTTCTCTAAAAGGACCAATGTATTTGATAATATGATCTTGAGCAGTCGTGTTTAAGTGTGCTTCTTCCGTTGCTGTTAAGCATCAGTTCTAGAATACGTACATTTAATAAACAAACGAAGTCTTTGGACATCTAGTAACATGATATTGAGCATTCGTGCACAAGTTAGCTGAAAATACATCCACACACCCATGTTTATGACAATATTTCTAGAATACGCGCAATAGAATAATCAAATAAACTGCGCATTCTATTTGCATCACATGATATTTACTTAAAAACACCTATGTATTTGGTGAGACACATTTTAGAAGATAGTATTGAGCGGTCGTGCGCTGAAAATACATTAATTCTCAATTGTTATACTCACAGTTCTGGAAAAGAACATTTGAGATAATTAAAGAACCATTTTCATTCAATTTGCATCGGATGTTTTATCAAACGAATCAATGTATTTAGTTAGATACAGCTAAGTAGATGCCATTGAGTATTCGTACTCATGTGAGCTGAAAATACATTCATCCTCAATTGTTAATATTCTCAGTTCTGGTATACGTACATTTGAGATAATTTAAGACATATTTACATTCAATTTGCGTTTGATTTTAACAAAAGGACCAATTAATTTGGTTAGACACAGCTAAGAATATGGCATTGAGCAATCGTGCTCAAGTGAGCTGAAAATACATCCATACTTCGTAGTGCTTAAGCTAACTTCTACATTTCATATACATTATAAACAAAACAGTTTTTATTTTATATGCATCTGATTTTTATTTAAAAAAAGGACCAGTGTAGTTTGTAACATGCATCTAAGAAAAAGCTATTGCGCAGTCATGCTCAAATGAGTTCATACACAAAATACATTTATATTCAGTTATTTCAACTCCGAGTTTAAGAATGAGTACATCTTAAATACTTCAACGAAATATAAGCCGTTTCGCGAGAAAACCAGAAGTGTGGACTCTGCGTAAAATGTCGACCCGGATCAGTCTAAACATGCCGTGCAGGCTAACCTGGACAGACACTGTTCGGCTCTTGCGGATTTTCTGTTTCGGGAATCATTAGTATATCCCCCTGAGACGGAATATTTCGGCCCGGATTAGTCTGCGCGGATAGCGCAGGCTGATCTGGTCGATACATTACGCAGATGCCATAATGTTGGTGTTCTTGCAGGACGGCTCATGTGTGCATTTTATTTGCATCGGATTTTTTTTTTACAAAAGGATCATTGCGTTTGGTTAGACATAGGTAAGGTGACATTGAGCAGTCGTGCTCATCAAGTTAGCTGAAAAGTCATTTATCCTCCGTTGTTTATAATCTCAGTTCTCGATTGCGTACATTTTAAATAACCAAAGAAGTCAGAGCATTCCATTTGCATCGGAATGGCTACAAACGAATGCATTGGACCAGACATTTCTAGGACAGCTACTATAATTCTCTCACCCTTAATTGCTCTCTTCTTACAGATATATTACTTTCATCATATACTAGTAGATAAATTGCTCACCTTATTTGCCTTTCATGTTTTGCGTTTTCCAAAAATAATAATAAACCCTCCGTTAGAAAACTTGTATTTGTTACGAGTATTTGGAAGTCACACACTGACACACTATAAACTGCCTCTCACACAATGATGCTAGCGAATAAATGTTTTCAATAGCACAGAACAGCCAGTAGGAATATTAAGTTTTATATCGATCCAGATGGTATTGTCACAAACCCGAGCCTTTATAACACAACGGTGAAATTCATCGATACGGAAAACAGCGTCCCGCAGACAGCCGAGTAAAGCTCAATTCCCCCCTCTCTCTATCTCTCTCTCTCTTTCTTTCTCTACGAACGAGAGCAGCGATCTGTATTGAAACCAATACTGTCACCAAACATATCCCAGAGCTCGTTGTTCTAGATACATCACACATTTCGTGTTCTTAAAATCACATTTTATCTCTAAAACTCATGGCGTTGGTGCTTAAAAGAATCGTCTCGGAGAGCACTCACACCATAGTAGTTTGAGCAGTAATAAGTATATAAACATTTGGAATGTGGGGAGAGACTCTCGATACCCCGAGCTCTATGACACCAAACATATCCTCCTATCTTAAAAAACTCTGTATTCTGTAAGTGATAGGTTCAATTAGACTGTCCGGGAGAAAATCGCTGTTATTAAGTTATTGTTTACACCAGGGAGATCTGTTTATCCTGGTAATTTTGTCCTAACATCATCACGATATCCCTAAAAAAATGAAATTTACGAGTCGTCCCCGAAAAAAAGAAATATACGAGTAAGTTGTCCTTTTGGGTAAAGAAATACTGGTATGCTGCAGTTAGTTTTGAGGAATATCGTAAATAATGTTAAGACGAACATATCGGAGTGTTTCTATTTATGGGATATCGTGCTTTTGTAAGAACAATAAATGGTCGTGTATTGTCCTTTAAGTGCAATCCTGACTAAATAAAAAAAAAAAACACTACTCCAGCGAGAAAACCAACATTGTGAACTCTGCGTTAAGTATGGATCCGGTTCAGCGCAGGCTTACCCGGAAAGACATGTTTCGACTCCTGTGGATTTTTGATTTCAGGAATCATTACTCTACACCTCTAATCCCCTGAGACGGAATATGTTGGCCTGAATCAGTCTGCGTGGAATTATCAGGCTTATCTAGGTCGATACATTACGCCGAGGCCGTAATGTTGTGTTTCTCATGGGACGGCTTATATTTCGTTTTAAGGAACAGCGATATAAACTTATCACATATATACCCGTACAATGTATATTTTGTTTGAAGGCATATCGTGAAAATGCAAGGACGATTCATATTTTAACCTGGCTGGGCTATAAAACTGAAACCGATGTTTGTTTCACGTGAACAACGTAACTTTTACGTCATGTAAGACACATTTTCAACATTATACAATTGTTCTGTAAAGTATTGTTTTAATGTCAAAGGTACTTATTTCGTTATCTATGGCATTTTCACTAGATAACCAATGACAGTGTTACCCATTTCGTTATTATCTTTGGCATTTGTACAAGGTAGACCATGGAAGAGTTTCCTGTTGAGTTATTACCTATTGCAATTGTGCAAGGTAGTCCATGGCAGATTAATCTATTGCGTTATTACCTATTGCAATTGTGCAAGGTAGTCCATGGCAGATTAATCTATTGTGTTATTACCTATTGCAATTGTGCAAGGTAGTCCATGGCAGATTAATCTATTGCGTTATTACCTATTGCAACTGTGCAAGGTATTCCATGAACGAGTAACATATTGGGTTATAACCTATGGCATTTGTACAAGATATTCCATGAACGAGTTACGATTGGGTTATTATCTATGGCATTCGTGCAAGGTATTCCATGAACAAGTTACATATTGGGTTATTACCTATGACATTCGTACAAGGTATTCCATGAACAAGTTACATATTGAGTTATTACCTATGACATTCGTACAAGGTATTCCATGAACGAGTTACATATTGGGTTATTACCTATGGCATTCGTGCAAGGTATTCCATGAACGAGTTACATATTGGGTTATTACCTATGTCATGTGTACAAGGTATTCCATGAACGAGTTACATATTGGGTTATTACCTATGATATTCGTGCAAGGTAGTCCATGGCATGGTTAACTATTGTGTTATTACATATGTCATATTTTACACAGGTACATGTAGCCCATGCCAATGTTACTTATTGAGTTATTACCTATTACATTTGTACAAGGTAGTCCATGACAGAGTTACCTATCGCGTTAAAACCAAATATAACTTGTTCTAAGTAGCCCATGTCATAGTTAGCTATTGCGTTATTGAATGTGGCATATTTTACAAGGTATCCTATGGCATAGTTGCGTATTACGTTATTACGAATGGCATTTTTCCTAGATAACGTATGGCATAGTTACGTATTACGTTATTACGTATGACATACGTTACTAGATAGCCTATGGCATAGTTACGTATTACGTTATTACGTATGTCATATTTTACTAGATAGCCTATGGCATAGTTACGTATTACGTTATAAGGTATGACATTTTAACTAGATAGTCCATGACAGAGTAACCTTTTGCGTTAAAACCAATGGCATATTTTACTTGGGTAGCCGAAGGCAAGGAGTAATTCATATAAGCCTTAAGCTGGAGACGAAATTAATGGATAACACATAGGTTTAAACTACGAATACCCCAAACCCCTAGTCGCAGCTCGAATATAAAAGGAACAAAGCTACAATGGACTCGCGCTAACTTGAACTCGAAAGGGACCTAGACATTGCTGTGGACTTGCATTTACTCGAAAGGGACATAGACATTGCTGTGAACTTGCATTAACTCGAAAAGGATCTGAACATGGCTGTGGACTCGCATTCTCTCGAAAGGGATATAGACATGGCTGTGGACTCGCATTCACTCGAAAGGGACATATACATGGCTGTGGACTCGCATTCAATCGAAAAGGACATACACGTGGCTGTGGACTCGCATTCAATCGAAAGGGACCTCTATATGGCTGTGGACTCGCATTTACTCGAATGGGACATATAAATTGCTGTTGACTCGCATTTATTTGAATGGGACCTACACATGACTGTGGACTCGCATTCACTCGAAAGACACATACACATGGCTGTGGACTCGCATGTACTCGAAAGGGACGTAGACATGGCTGCGGACTCGCATGTACTCGAAAGGCGCATACACATTGCTGTGGACTCGCATTTACTCAAAAGGAATATAGACATTGCTGTGGACTTGCATGTACTCGAAAGGGGCCTAGACATGGCTATGTACTTGCATGTACTCGAAAGGGGCCTAGACATGGCTCTGGACTCGCATTCACTCGAAATGGACATAAACATATACTCAAAAGCGACATATAAATTGCTGTTGCCTGTTCACTCGAGAGAGACAAAGACATTGCTGTGGACTCGCATTTACTCGAACGGGACCTAGACATTGCTATAGACTCGCATTTACTCGAAAAGGACCTAAACATGGATGTGGACTCACATTCACTCGAAAGGGACATAGACATGGCTGTGGACTCGCATATACTCAAACGGGACATATAATTTGCTGCTGACTGGCATTCACTCGAAAGGGACATATAAATTGCTGTTGACTCGCATTTACTCGAACGGGACCTAGACATTGCTATAGACTCGCATGGGATATATACATTGCTGTGGACTAGCATTTACTCAAAATGGACATAAATATTGCTGTGGACTCGCATTTACTCGAAAGGGACAAATACATGGCTGTGGACTCGCATTTACTCGAAAGGACATAGATATTGCCGTATACTTACATCTACTAAAAAAGAAAGGGACCTAGAAATTGTTGTGGCCTTGCATTTACTCGAAACTGACTTAGACATTGCTGTGGACTCGCATTTACTCGAAAGGGACATAAACATTGCTGTGTACTCGCATTTACTCGAAAGGGACAAATACATGGATGTGGATTCGCATGTATTCGAAAGGCACATAGACATGGCTGTGAACTTGCGTTTGCTCGAAAGGGATCTATACATGGCTATGGACTTGCATTTACACGAAAGGGACCTAGACATTGCTGTGGACTCGCATTTACTCGAAAGGGACCAAGAAATTGCTGTTGATTGACATTTACTCGAGAGAGACCTAGACATTGCTGTGGATTCGATATTTTCTTGAATGGGACATATAAATTGCTGTTGACTCGCATTTTCTTGAATGGGACATAAACATTGCTGGGGACTCGAAAGGGACATAGAGATTTATGTAGACCCGCATTAACTCGAGATAGACCTAGACATTGCTGTGGACTCACATTTACTCGAAAGGGACATAGAAATTGCTGTTGACTCGCATTTACTCGAACGGGAGCTAGACATTGCTGTTGACTGGCATTTACACAACAGAGACCTAGACATTATTGTGGATTCAGATTTACTCGAAAAGGATTTATAAATGACTTCGAGTTATAGATGTGTTCGAGTAAATGCTAGAATTTATAAAATTACAGATTCAAAAATAATTTATTTAAAGCGTTTATAATGAAAAGCAAGCCATTGATAACAATCAGAAGCAATAATACCTACTGATAAGCTGTTTGTAAAAGACAGATCCATTGCAGGTCAAGTAAAACGATATATTGTAATTTTTCCGATGTTCAAGTTATCGCGAGTCAACTATACATTGTATACATTTATAAAGGAAAGTTTCTCCGTACATTCATGAAAACACGATCAGTCGTCCAGCTGACAACACTCTCTTTGTGACCAGAATTCGGTCTATTCATATTCAGTATGGCCACGTCCGATATTTCTATATTTGCAATTCATCAATTTTGTCAATTTTCACTTAGCGGCGAGACAGTCTTGTCACCATCTTAACGTTCTAATGCGATAAAGACTGTTTATCATTAAAAGAACATCTGAAGATTTGGATGATAAATATATGGGGACGTTCCATAGGGATAGGAATTATGTTATATCTATCGTAACAATTTCTAGGCAAAAGTCGTCTTTAACACGAAAATACTTACCATTTAGAGCCCTGGTGTGAAAATAGGTGTCGCTCTGTGAATGCGAACCCGAATGCAATTACGACAAGTGTATTACAAAGTTCAACCAGTGCATCCGAGAAGCCCGATCAGGAACAATTTGCCAACTTATCATAGAAGGTTTCAAGAAACTTCTGTAGAGAAGTATACATTTGGATCCTTAGCATTAATGCGGAGTTAAGTATTTTTTCCACATGGGGTAATAATTTCGCAATCTTATAAAAATCCGACCAAAATACTTCGCTTACGTATAATGGATGTGACTAATCCGCATAAAGGGTCGCCTAGAATTGACCTTATACACATACATATTCATAAGCACGCGTTCGGTGTTTTTGTCCAATGAAATCACACGATACAACACACGCCAATGTTATATAATCGGAGCCCTCTACATTTACCGCTACACTGAATCGTTTATTCATATGGGTTATGTTACCTGTTTTTATAACAACATATTTGGTAGGCGAACAGTTGATTGGTTGACACAAAGGTCAATCTTAGACCACATGGGTCAGTCTCGTTTAAAATCTAACTAGAACTGTGAGTGAACTCACAAAAAGATACCCCCCGTTCCACACTATGATTGTATTGTTTAAGTCAACAACTATTCACTGTGAATTAAGATGTTATATCATGCAGTAATTGTTTCAATTTTGACCTGACAGACCAAAATGCCAGATTTATAAAATTATTTTATAGAGAGCGGAATAAAATGTTTGTATCAGAATTCAGAACGCAATTTAAGCTGTTATTATTGTGATGTACATCCAGTCTCATTATTTGCAAAGGAAATGAATCATGTGGAAGACCAATCAGGCAATATCAAATAAAAAAAAAAGAAATTTCTAAAGACAAAACACTGTTATTGTCATATTCTAAAAACAATGTTTATATTGCAATTTCGCGTCAAGTAATGTTGATTATCTCCCTTGAAAACAATTTGACCAGGATAATGTTGCTTCATGCACATTCTCAGGTTATGTTCTGCAACTGTATGAAGTTTCAGCAAGATCTGTCCAGCGGTTTAAGAGGAGTTGCGCTTACAAGA
>JAUELF010253312.1:0-11663 GCA_031471495.1 Clinocardium nuttallii
AATTATGAAAACAAACAACAATATTTTCTAAAATAATGAACCTACCTCGTTTGTAAACTTTTTTCTTGAAATGGCCAATGCCGATTTTCTCTCTCTGGGTGGATTCTTAGTCCAGGCTTCTGTACTCTAAATGCGATGTTATATTTTGACAATGAAATATGTAACGGCGATATATTGAGACTAGGTGGATTCTTTGTTGGATTGAGAAATACTTTAGGAATCGCGTCAGGCTTTAGTTTAACACGAACAATTTGATTGTAACCAATTGATTCAGCAAGTTTTGGATTAATAATATACTGATCGTCCTCAAAATGGTTCATGCACAATCTCGAACAAGAACTAGGCACAAATTTCTTCGTAGCAGTTTGTCCTCTATTTAGACGATCTATCCACATCTTCTTTCTCTTTGGATCCGTGGGAAACTTAAAAAGACTTATACTAGTTCCAGTCTTAGAATGACACCCATAAGCAACGCAAATCACCATTGTTGATTTATTTTTCAATGAAATTTCGATCACAATAATTTCCTACGACACGCAAGCATGTATAATCCGTATAGAAATATGCAGTAACCGTTATGCAGACAACTAACTGCTCGCGACCAATGACGTCATCGGTCGATAAATTAAGGGGACATAAGCGAGTACCCATTTCGCAAATTATTTTGCCGGTGAAAATTAAAAAGCCGATTAAAGGCATTTTCGGAATTATTTTTTGGAAAAACTGCTTCAGTATTTATTTCTGACAATATAATCAGTTGTTTGAACGTTATAAGTGGCTAAACAGTAAAAGCTCCGGATATCACCTTTAAAGTAACTGACATATGGAAACAATTCAGATAATGCTATACGATAATCCACTACACTTTTTCCATTATTTGCAGTGCATGTATAGTTGCCAAAACTATCATCAAACAGGCGACGATTAAGTATATGTGTATACAGCATAATTCAACAGGAGACTTTCCAAATGCATTAAGTATGCTCGTATATATATGTATTATAACACGGATAAACGTAACTTAATGTTATACAAGTTGAAGTTATGGCGGTTCGGAACGTAACCATCGATATTGTACCTATCACTTTAATAGCCTAAAGCAAGGATTACCAGTTTGACATGCTATCTACAGGATTGACACCTTATATAATACACGTTAAATGGAAAATCAGTAACCTGTTATCTAGAGTATTGACACCTTATATAATACGCGTAAAAAGGAAAATCGATAACCCTTTGCTTGCAGTTTTTAACAAAAAAAAGCGTAGATAAATATTTTAAGTATCGTCAATTTGATTTGTATATACATATTTTGTTATAATACTCCTTATATTTATCGAATATTCGAATCATGATATAATATTCTAATATTCGACTATACGATGCCATCGATATTCCTAGTTTAAACCGTTGTCCGAATGATGCTCGTTCAAGTCCGTTGGCTTCCGTCACCTAGCATACCCAATCCGAGTAAATATTCCCCAATGTGTCATCATATCTGAATAAGTCGTTTTCTATAATCAATTTATCAAAGCTAATAATAGCATATTGATCATTTTGTTCTTGCCTCAACCATTCGCTCACCCAGTACACGTCGCTTAAACCTAACCTTGTCTGAAAATCATCCTGAACATTAACTTCCCAATTTCTGTCTGAACATTCTCTAGCCTTCTTTAAAACTGATGCGCGGTCCTTGTACTTAGAAAACCTGACAATAATAGGGCATTTGAGACGATGGGTACTTTTGATTTCAATATCGTTGTGACTTGGCATTTCCAACTTTTCCCTTGTGAAATCACTGACCTTTATCTAACTATCGTCCCAGGTCTCATTTATGTCAAGCTTTATTCCGTAAATGCGTTAATTTGTACGTCGGGAATGTTCCTCGAGTGTATCCAATTTCTTGCTAAGATTTATCAGTTCATGTTTTATTCCAACATTTTCTTTCTTTAACGTCTCATTTTCATTTTTCAGTGCCTGTACAGATTTAGTTATATCAGCCATTTTGTAATTTAGAGAAGAAAGATCTGTTTTCATATCGGTTTCAAAGAAGTGATTTCAGTTTTCATTTCATGCTTCATTTCCTGTAAATAAATGTCATTTGTTTATGTTGGTCAGTTTGCTTAATAGACTGTCGTGATTTTCCAAGGGCTTTCCAGCGCAAATGAGGTAGGACTACGGCCTGGGGAAGCATATGCGGACGCCATATACTCACTTATTGTGTTTTTGCATTTGTCCTTTTGGAGGTCCTGGGTTCATTTCCACGTCCCCACCCAGTAATATTAGCGGTGGCAGCAGAAGAACAAGTCTCATTATGGTACTTACAGGCAATACCGCAACATTTAAAAGTGGATGTACGCACGCGACACTTGTTGGGCATCCTTTACAAACCAATAATCTTCTGTCAACAGCAAGGTTTGTTCCAATTATCAATTTCTTTTCAAATAATTTTTGAGCTGCTCGAAAAATCTCATGCATCATCAGAGAACGCAACTATACACTATAATGTCACGCAAAGGTGGTGCTGGAGCTGGTGTTATTGAGTGTCATCCATTGCCAAAGTTGCTATTGCTTGAACTGGTTGTAGCGTACCACATTCTGTCACAAAAAGATCAAAATAAAAACAAGAAAGGTTCCATTGCTTAATTTATTATCATATCTTTATATTGTTTCAGCTAGACGATGTAGATGATGATTTTGCCAGATTAAATCAAACAATTAATTAATTAAAAAACAAAACAAAAACAACTTTAAAGTGTTAAAATGTTACCCCATGAAGATTAAGTCGCAAAATATAGTATTCAAATTTGCTAGATGCAAAAATGTTTTAGATTTATTTTTTATTAAGTTAACCATTTAAAATGAAATAGATGTATGTATCCTATTGATTATGTAAATCTGGTGTATGCTGACGAGTTTTGAAAATCTGGAATAAAAGATGGACAAACGTTTTCTGTTTTAAAGCATAATAACTTTCTTAATTTAGGTGTGTACAGCTGTTTTATCGCATTTTAAATCAGAAAAAAGTAAGTTAATAGTTGGAAAGCTTATTACATAATTAAATTATAACAATAATGTGGATGCGTTTCGAAAGGTAAGGACTCAAAGATGTATATAGAAAAACAAAAACGTATAACTTATATATTGAGAAAATTGTATTGTTGACGCCTTTGTGCTAGACTTTTGAAACAGTGTGACGAATAGAGAATATTTTCATAACGAGCAATTTCTCTTCTTTAATAATGTTTTCTACGTTATTCATTGAGTAAAGTTTCATTCATAAAAATTCTCCATATTATTTACTAAACTATTTCAAAGTCGTCTGCTGCACAATTGTTATTTGTTAGGGTTAAACATACACGTATACCATTGTTAGTAACATGAACTAACGGAACAGTTTGCCTGTAAATCAGCAGGTTTATTTCTATGTTAAGACAATAATGCAAAATGCACGAGACGTTGCTCTAATAATACCAAGCATATAGCATGCGCGGCTAGTGTAGATCCAGGTTTAACAGTTCCAACATATAACAAACCTGAATCAGACGATTAGGAAACATCTGTGCAAATGATGAACACTATCTGCCATAGAAAGGAGAAATTAGTGAATAGAGTTGAAAACACTGGGAATTCTTCCCTTAGCCACAGTATTGTTAAAAGTCGCTGCTTTAAGTGAAATGCCGACTTCACGTAGGAAAGAGTTAAAATTACATTCGGAGAAAGAGTTAAAATTACATTCGGAGAAAGAGTTAAAATTACATTCGGACAAAACTTCTTTCAGGGTCCGGACATATTATGCATAGACGGGTTTATATCTACACTTGCCATAAATAAACTAAAGTTGATTTTCCAAGAGCTTTCCGGCGAAATGTATTCATACACATTCTCTCGTGTACGTGTCCGTTGTATCTTCTAACAATTTTGAGGTTTTTTCATAAATCCAACAGTCGCCGGTTATCGTCGAGTATGCAACAGCATTACATGTTGTGTTAGATCCGGTACACTCGTCCAGGCATTCTGTGACATTCGACGTTATAAAATGGTCATAGCTGCTCCTGTCAGGAATCCTTTCAATGTGCTTCTGGTAGCCGTTACCACGGTTTATACATTCTGAAATACATTTTATATCAGAGGACTAATAAAGGAAGAGTAAATTGTTATTGCCCCAACACACTCTCTCGTATGATTTAACTTAACCCTATGTTGTGGGTATTCAAAATAATCATATCACTTAGACTATTCTTTTGAATAACCACAACATTGTGTTTGAGGGTAAAATACGTATTTTCCGATTTTAAATTCTTTTCTAAACTACAGTTCTGCCACATTTCATTTTAGCCACTCTATACGAACATACATTTAGACGTGTGCGACCAAAAGATATCAAGATCAGTATGCATTTCTATGCAGTTCTTATTAGGACCATCATTGTCCCCATCCAGTTGTGCAAGTTCTCTTGTATCACTGAGACAATATATATGAAGGACTATCGATCCAGGCGCTGTAAGTTCGAACCCAATCTCGTCCGACATTCTTTCCAATGTTTAACAAAATTGTTGTGTAGATTACTTGTGTGAAAAAGTCAAGAAACACATTGGTAGGTGAACTGTAGGTATACATAATAAAGGTGTGGCTATACAAACAATCATGTTTTCCGTGTTCTTATAAATTGTTCAGGACAGGGGTTTGGATACGTTTGGATTGCTAAAGATGCTTGAAACGATGATCCCTTATACGATTACTTAACTCGAATAGTAAAGCTACACGTGATGATTAGTGTTTAAATAATACTAATAATTAAGACCTAAATCTTCTGTACTAGAAACATGAATCACGGACGGATGGAGGGACAGGCTTACTAACAGAATAAACATGAATACTTGAATCACGGACGGACTGACGGTTGGACGGAGGGAGGTACTGACAGAAGAAAACTACGTTTACCTACCTTTCTCACATGTGGCGCTAGTCCTATTGTACTGTTGTAATTTTCTGCACATACAACGTAAGGTAGGTGGGGAACATTCGTGAGTATGTAACAGGCAATTGTTATCCGAACAGTCCTCGCCAAATAGGGCTGTAAAAAGGTCAACATTACACGTTATGAGGCCTGATAAACAGTTGGGCTGTAGAAATGTCAACATAGCAAGCGAGTATGCCTAATATACATGTTGGCTGTAAAAAGAAAGGTCAACTTAAGAAGCGAGGAGATCTGACATACATACGAGTGTAAAAGGTCAACATAACACTTTAGGAGGCCTGATACACATGTGGGCTGTATAAAAGATCAGAATAACATGCGAGAAGGCCTAATATACATGTGGGCTATAAAAAGTGTCAACATAACAAGCGAGAAAGGCCTAATATACATGTGGGCTGTAAAACAAGTAGGCAGAACGAGTGAGGAGGCCTGATAAAAATATGGGCTGTAAAAAGGGTCAACACTACAAGAGAGGAGGCCTGATATAAATGTGTCCTCTCAAAAGGCCAACATAGCAACTGAGGAGGTCTGCTATGAATATGGAGTGTAAAAAGGTTCAACATTACAAGAAATGAGGTCTGCTATGAATATGGAGTGTAAAAAGGGTCAACATTACAACTGAGGAGGTCTGAAATAAATGAGATTTGTAAAAACGGTCAAAATTACAAGTGAGTAGGCCTAATATATATGTGGACTGTAAAAACGTCAACATAGCAACTGAGGAGGTCTGAAATAAATGAGCGTTGTAAAAACGGTCAATATTACAACTGAGTAGGCCTAATATATATGTGGACTGTAAAAACGTCAACATAGCAACTGAGGAAGTCTGATATCAATTTGGGTTGTAAAAAGGTCAACATTACAAGTAAGGAGGTCTGATATAAATATGGACTGTAAAAAGGATCAACATTACAAGTGAGGAGGTCTGATATAAATGTGGACTGTAAAAAGGGTCAACATTACAAGTGAGGAGGTCTGATATAAATGTGGACTGTACAAAGGGTCAACATTACAAGTAAGGAGGTCTGATATAAATGTGGACTGTAAAAGGGGTCAACATTACAACTGAGGAGGTCTAATATAAATGTGGACTGTAAAAGGGGTCAATATTACAACTGAGGAGGTCTGATATAAATGTGGACTGTAAAAAGGGTCAACATTACAACTAAGGAGGTCTTATATAAATATGGACTGTAAAAAGGGTCAACATTACAAGTGAGGAGATCTAATATAAATGTGGACTGTAAAAAGGGTCAACATTACAACTAAAGAGGTCTGATATAAATGTGGACTGTAAAAACGGTCAACATTACATCTAAGGGGTGTCTAATATAATGTGGACTGTAAAAACGGTGTAGAAAGGGTCAACATTACAACTAAAGAGGTCTAATATAAATGTGGACTGTACAAAGGGTAAACATTACAACTGAGGAGGTCTAATATAAATGTGGACTGTAAAAAGGGTCAACATTACAAGTGAGGAGGTCTGATATACATGTGGACTGTAAAAAGGGTCAACATTACATCTAAGGGGGTCTGATATAAATGTGGACTGTAAAAAGGTCAACATTACATCTAAGGGGGTCAGGTCTGATATAAATGTGGACTGTAAAAAGGGTCAACATTACAACTAAGGAGGTCTGATATAAATATGGACTGTAAAAACGGTCAACATTACATATAAGGGGGTCTGATATAATGTGGACTGTAAAAACGGTCAACATTACATCTAAGGGGATCTGATATGAATATGGACTGCACAAAGGGTCAACATTACAAGTTAGGAGGTCTGATATAAATATGGACTGTAAAAGAGGTCAAAATTACATCTAAGGGGGTCTGATATAAATGTGGACTTTAAAAAGGGTCAACTTTACAAGTGAGGAGGTCTGATATAAATGTGGGTTGTAAAATGGGTCAACATTACAAGTAAGGGGGTCTGATATAAATGTGGATTGTAAAAAGAGTCAACATTACAAGTAAGGAGGTCTGATATAAATGTGGACTGTAAAAAGGGTCAACATTACAACTAAGGATGTCTGATATAAATGTGGACTGTCAAAAACGGTCAACATTATATCTAAGGGGGTCTGATATATTGTGGACTGTAAAAAAGGTCAACATTACATCTAAGGGGGTCTGATATAAATATGGACTGCAAAAAGGGTCAACATTACAAGTTAGGAGGTCTGATATAAATATGGACTGTAAAAAAGGTCGAAATTACATCTAAGGGGGTCTGATATAAATGTGGACTGTAAAGAGGGTCAACATTACACTAAAAGAGGTCTGATATAAATGTGGACTGTAAAAAGGGTCAACATTACAACTAAGGAGGTCTGATATAAATGTGGACTATAAAAACGTCAACATTACAACTATGGATCTGATATAATTGTGGACTGTAAAAACGTCAACATTACATCTAAGGGGGTCTGATATAAATGTGGACTGTAAAAAGGGTCAACATTACAAGTGAGGAGATCTGATATAAATGTGGACTGTAAAAAGGGTCAACATTACAAGTGAGGAGGTCTGATTTAAATGTGGACTGTAAAAAGGGTCAACATAATATGTGAGGAGGTCTGATATACATGTTTAACAGATGGCTCGCCTTTACCATATTACAACTCTTGGCTTTTATGAGCAAGGAAAATATTGGTTGATAGCTTAACCGCTAAATATTTAAAGGAAAGGATATTGCTCCTGTCCGGTCGCTTATTTTGAGAATATATTTTGGTTCCATCAGAACCAAGACGACAATTCTTTCTAAACGATTGAAAATATTACGCCGGCGGGACATGCAATAACATGACGTAAGGTGTTGGATTTTTTTATAATTTACTGATGAAATAAAAAAGAAATCTATGTATTCATCTAAAACGGAATTTAATGTAGATGAACGTGCTAAACAGCAAAGCCTTTCAATCAACTCTGTTAATACCGAATTCCCTAAGAGTAGTCTCTTCCATGTTCAAAATCGGGCGACTCAATTTGTCATGTATTAAGAGTTTTGGAATAATTTAATATCTAAAAGGCAAACAATGTTGAGTTTAGGTGAGACCGCTCGATACGAGCTGACTCCCCTGAACCTGTATTGTTTGTCAAACCCTCAGTTTTGTCACACGTGCTGTAAGAGTTAATGTTAGTGCAAATATATGAGCAAGCTTAAAGAAACACGGGTGAGCGTGAATTGCAACTGAAATTATGTGAAATATCATAGTTTATCCGTAATCTAGAGCCTTCACTTATCTAATAACCTCCTTAGAGAACAGTGCTGTTCATCTGAAAATATTGAATATATCATATTTAAAGCGTTATTCAGAGCCTTCAATGATCTAATACATACGCTCATTGTAAAAGAGTCATATCTATCTGAAAATATTGAATATATCATATTTAAAGCGTTATTCAGAGCCTTCACTGAGCTAATACATACGCTCATTGTAAAAGAGTCATTTCTATCTGAAAATAGAGTATCTATCAAATTGTAATCGTAATCTAAAGCCTTCACGTATCTAATACACAAGCTCCTTTGGGAACAGTGCTATTTATCTGAAAATGTGTCATATATCATAGTTTTACCGTAAGCTAGAGCATTCACTTAATTACTACACGAGCTCCTCGGGTATAAGTGCTATTTTTCTAAGTATATGTAATATATCATATTTTAACCGTTATTTAGAGCGTTCAGTGATCAACTACACAAGCCATTTGGAGAACAGTTATATATTTCTGAAATATGTGATATATCATATTTTAACCGTAATTTAGAGCCTTCACTGATCTAGCACACATGTTACTTAGGAAACAGTGGTATTTATCTGAAAATATGTGATATATCATATTTAAACCGTAATTTAGAGCCTTCGTTGATCTATTATAGATGAAGCTGCAACATTTAAATTCCTTGATATTTACATACGTTCAAATTGTTGTTTCCGGGGATTGTGTGTGTGTTTATGTTGCATACGTTTATATCGCACACAATTTATTTCTTTAATTGCAAATGATCTTCATACGTTTCTGTTGCTGTTGACTCTAGTCGAAAAGCCTTAGGAAAATGGGTTTCTAGATGTTTAAAGACAACAATCATTGGAATCAATTTTAATAGTAAAATTGAATATTTAAACATTCAAATATATACCAGATTGAAAACCTTGATTGATGAAAGAAAATTGTCACTGGTTAGATTAAAACTGAATGACAAATATTTTGAGTAGTTCTACTTCATGTTATTTTTTTTTTTAATTTGCTCATTTAAACTTCTCCCTTATCTGAAATGCTGCTACAGAAATATCGAAAGTCGTATCTGCGATGGTCTTACCGTAGATCCTGTTGTAACACGTAAATCCGAGTTGAGCTGGCTGATCCGATACCACCAGGTTTGGTGCATTACACAAAACACACACTCCGCTAGTACTGTTATAAAATACGCTCAGACAAGTACTGCGATCGGAACATTGTGAAAAACATAACATTACAGTCCGTAATGCAAGTTCTAATATCACGTTGCCGCGTTTGCAAGTGTAATCACCAAGAGATAGGTTCAAAACGAATTTCGTTAAGTGGGTCACACTCATGGCTGTCCCACAAACGAGTAAATACGAAACCAAGATGAACCAGTGCCCGATCATAGTCCTATAAACCCTGATTGTTGGTGCGATGCAAACTTGTTGACGTACTATATTTATCAAATTACAGTCAAAGAACACGACAATGTATCTCATAGGTCCGTTTAGGTATACTTTTAAATTTAACGAAACCCGATTGTGTTCGCGGAGGTGCAGTAATTGATTTTAAAAATATATTTTTATGATAGAGTTACTATTCTTCCAAAATTCAAAATAAATTGAACACGAACTAACATATCACCTTTCGAAAAAAAAATCAACCTTGCGACTGAATATTTTATTTAAAACTTGTCAACGCTATTAAATTTAATCCAGCAGACGACTTTGAAAATATTCGAGGAATGTGCAACATTGCCTACCACGAGAGTGTTTCTCATTTACCCAACATGTTTTCAATTCTGTTTTCAAGTTAATATTTGTTTCTACGAAACTATTAAAGCAGGATCATCTAATAGCGTTGTACTAGTTAGTCACCATTGATTGAAAATAATGATAGTATCGCTATTATATAACTGAAATACTATTGGAAAAATATGTAAAACCCGGTTAAATTGTGTTTTGTGCATGTATATCACGACGAGTATTAGCCAATAATGAAAAAAGTTCAAAATATTTATCTCCACTTAATTTCCAACGTAAATCGTTAGGTCATTTAACAAAATAGTAATCTTTAGATGTCTTTCATGTTTTGTATGTCAAACAAACTGTAGGTTAATATATGCAAATTGAATTACCTGATTGAAAACACTAGAAAAAACAGTTGGTTGATTCATTAGAATTGTATTACTTAGTGGTGACATCATTAGATTCCATATATAAACTGAAGAACACACTACTACCACTTTTTCTAACGGATATAATAGATTATTTAGCAGTCACGTTGTACTAGCCTGGACATGTCTGTTTATAGTTACCAATGGTCAAATCACTGAAAATGTTCACACTTTTCGCTTTAGGCTTCCTTGCTATTTACCTGTTAGTTACTTTATTAAAAGAAAAAGGTCATACAGGTTAACTGTCTACATCTTTTCTATATATTTAAAGAAAACACAGAATATATCAATTTATGTTTTAGCCATTTTCCGATTTGGTGAGTATTTTATGTGAGTATGTATTGTATAAAGTTGCTTTGTATGTGTAATGTTAATGTTTCTCACACTTCGTGGGACTTATGCATTGTTAAAGCAAACTTGAAACATGTACAAACATGTTATCAATGCTAACGACCATGCTTGTTTCAGAGGATGTGTTGTAACGCCTACTCTATTTAAAGTGTATGAGAGTTTTAGGCGGCCTTGTAAAGGGTAATATATAGATTCATTTTAATAAAACTGTAGAAAAATGAGATATTATATCTGATCATATAAACAGACGAAACTATCTTAAACAAAATATATATATTCTTTTATAAAAATTTCATTTGTAGATTAACTCAATACAAATATAAAGATGGTAACAAAATTCAACATTATGTCATTAAATTAAAGAATGGGTTTTTACTTGAATAGGAAATAAAAAATGTATTGCCCAAGCAAACACCTATGAAATGAGACGAAAGTCGAACACTTATGCGTTCCAGATAAACACACACACTTCTTTCAGATAGTGTAGCTCTTAAAAACGATGTGGAAAAATAAGCTTTCGATTTGAACATGCATTGGCCCTTTTTCAACAATACCTGTCAATCAATCAGATGTTATCCGAATATCTTTGTTTCAATTGTCTATAATTTTGAAGTCTTTGAATCCATACTTTTGTCGCGTAAATTACTAATACATATCAAACGAGAAAATGAAATGAAAATACTTTTCATGTTCAATTAGCCAGATATATATAAATATATATTCATGATATGTCTTAAATTGTCGCTGAATCAGCTTATTATAATGATAATACTAATAGCGTAGAATGCAAAAAAAACACAATTATAAACAAACATGTTTTCCAAAATGGCATTTCAGCGAGAGAGGCAAGTGCGTTTTTTTTATAAAAAGACAACTAGTTTATATAGAGGATAATTGTTTGTTTCAGTGTATTGCTCGGGGGGG
>JAUELF010253324.1:0-11753 GCA_031471495.1 Clinocardium nuttallii
TTGCACTGCATATCATGCAAAATGTACCGCGTCAAATGAAATATGTACCACGTTAAATTAAATATGTACCACGTCATCGGATTACTTGGTTCTTATAGCAGTATCATTCTGTGATAGTCTGGATTCCTTTCGGTGGTGATACAAGGAGTCTCATCGGGAAACAATGAGCCGTCTCGCGAGAAAAGCAGCATTATGGCATCTGCGTAAAGTATTGAACAGATCATCATGCGCTGTCCGCGCAGTCTGATCCGGGCGGACACATTCCGTCCACAATGTTGATTTTCTCGCAAGACGGCTCAAATGGTCCTTTTTTCATCTGCAAACATTGAATTGATTGTTTGTTTGGCATTTATGTCGCTTTCAACATTGTTTTAGTTATAACACGGTGTGTCTTGTTTAAGTTATCAGGACTTCAGGTCCATTTTTATCGATGCCAGTCAGTCAGTCGTTATTCTACCCACCCCCACCCCCGCTCCCCCGCGCAGCATTGAGCGCTAAAAGAGTAGCAATTTCTACCATTTTTATTTGTATGACCCTGGAGTTGAGAATAATGTGGCATAGTGGGATAAAAATAGTGCGAGAACCGGAGACATTGCTCGTTGTCAAATGTCTTCTTCTTCAAAGACGTCATATGTCATATGTTGCATACGCGAAGGAGCTTGATTGCGTCTGCTTCAAGAAGAAAATTATTTAAAACGTGATCTAATCGTATGGAAGGATACATCCGTGCTGCCAATAAACAGAAATAGAACCACAGGACAAAAATATCAAAGAATAGTCCAGAAATAGAAGTCCCCCCACGCATGACTCTTTAACATTTATCTTAACATTTCACACTTGTAGACGCATTCTGACCCATCTTCAGCTGAACGCCTTTGAAACTATTGCGACAAAACGAGCCGTCTAATCAGCAATCATCATAGTCTACCTTTACGTTATCAACCTAGTCCAAAACTCTTATTTCATGTAAAATGGAGTTGTCCGATTTTGAAGGTTGAACGAAATTCGGCACCGAAAGAGTTATTGTGCGTTCGTTTAAAATGGAAGACTTGAATGGCGTATGGCTGACGTCATACCCTAGCATTATGAGTTTCCGCTACAAAGGGAATCCCGGCCAAGTCATACATTAAACTTAAAAATGAAGTAACGCGGTACCTTAGCATTCCGCGAAAAGAAACCTCCGATTACGGTTTTCCGTTGGGGCCATCGATAGATTATCGCATTCTTGCATCGCACTTTCGCGCTTTCGTGTTTTCGTACTTTCGACCCTTAGTCGAAACCGCGAAACAACGATGGCCCTAACGGAACACTGTATCCGACAGTTCTAGTAATGACTTTGAAATAAAATATCCGTGATATAACGGAATTACTGTTTAAAGAATAGTGACACTCAAAAATATAAATATATTCATTCGTTTATCTTAGTATCCCTTGTCATGCAGTAGTAATTATTTGGCGAGCAGGATATATTTGTAACCTTTGTTTTAGAACCGTTTTCTAAGAGTCTGATTTAGATAGGAAAAGGCCATCCTATCTGATTTTATTGCAGACAATTCCCTGTCGACTTAATCCGAAAGAATCGCTTCTAGCCGTCCATGTTAATCCAGTTATAGCTAACCCTTTATATGCACCGTTCCACGAGAAAACTAACGGTATGGGCTCTGTGTAATGTATCGACCCCGATTAGCCTGTGCAGTTTGTGCAGGCTAATCCAGGACGACACATTCCATCTCAGGGGGTAGAGGTATACAGTTAGATATGCTAAGGCTGATCCGGGTCGATACTATACGATATATAGTCCACACTGTTGGTTTTCTCTTGGAACGGCTCGTATCTGTTTATAATACTCTAGATGTATGGGAAACGTGATACGAGTTACGGGACCTTCACAGACATAATGGCTTCCAGTTATGTGTGGGTTTAGATCCCACTGTCTGTATGCTAAGTCTAATCAATGTATATGAACACGAGTTGTCAGAATTGCTAACACACTGTTAACAATGTAGATTTAGATCAGACATTTTGCATCCTCACATACACTTCCGTCGGATGCTAATCTAACAAACGCCATTGACGCCATGCGGCAGCCGACTTTCGAAAAGTAAAATTTTCTAAAAACGTACACTTTTTCCTCTTTTTGAACAGTGTTTTGATATACTTTTCAATCCAGAATTTTAATTCAACAGATATTACATATTTTACTGAGATATTTTCATCGCAGACGACTTATTCTCCCACGTGATTTGTGTTATTTTTTTGTGAATGGAATAGAAATATCGATATAATTTTCTCTGAAAGAAACTAGCAATATACTGCTTCCCACGCATGACCCTCTGACATTTAACTAAACCGATTGGTATAGCTTTGGATAATTTCGATTAACCTTTTCCCACATACAACATCAACTCTGTAGATACCATTGGGTGCCTTCGCAAGCTGTGTGCTTAGGTCGGAAAATATGTACTTTTAAAAACTCAGGTGCTTCAACAAGTCATATTCGGCCATACAATCTTTGATTTTGTAGTAAGTGATATATTACTGTGATTATGCCCCCTTATCTAGTACTTATACGAATACATGCCAATATCAGATATTACCTTCAACTACAAGTTTTAAGTAAGATATTACCTTCAATTACAAGTTTTAAGTAAGATATTACCTTCCACTACAAGTTTTAAGTAAGATATTACCTTCCACTACAAGTTTTAAGTAAGATATTACCTTCAACTATAAGTTTTAAGTAAGATATCACCCTCAATTACAAGTTTTAAGTAAGATATTACCTTCCACTACAAGTTTAAGTAAGATATTACCTTCACTTACAAGTTTTAAGTAAGATATCACCTTCAATTACAAGTTTTAAATAAGATATCACCTTCCACTACAAGTTTAAGTAAGATATGCCCTTCAATTACAAGTTTAAAGTAAGACACGACCTTCAACTACAAGTATAGGTAAGATATCATCTTCAACTTCATGTTTAAGTAAGATATGACCTTCAACTACAAGGTTTAAGTAAGATATGACCTTCGCCTACAAGGTTTAAGTAAGATATGACCTTCGCCTACAAGGTTTAAGTATGATATGACCTTAAACTACAAGCTTATAATAAGCTTCAACCTTGAAACACGTTTTAAGTAAGATTCAAACCTTACAACTACATGTTTAAGTAAGATACGACTTTCAACTACAAGTATAGGTAAGATATAATCTTCAACTTCATGTTTAAATAAGATATGACCTTCGCCTACAAGTATAGGTAAGATATGACCTTCGCCTACAAGGTTTAAGTAACATACGACCTTCAACTACAAGTTTTAAGTAAGATACGACTTAAACTACATGTTTTCACTAAGATATGACTTCAACTTCATGTTTAAGTAAGATACGACATTCAACTACAAGTTAAAGTAAGATCCGACCTTGAACTAAACGTTTTAAGAAATAAGTTGCGCAATAGTCTCAAAGGAAGAAATTGCTCTTATTTAGCAATGTTTGCTTTAGCCAAATTGTTTTTCAACTATATCCAAGATTTGATATTTTGTTTATAAAGGATGTTTTTGCGAATATTAATGTTGATGTTTTCAAAGTTGTTTGCAGAATTGTCATGTGTTGGGACGGGACTTCACCTGTCTGGAGTCGTTTTCGCTATGATTAAACTTTACACGTGAAGGTCCATTTAAAACCCCCGGTAGCTCAGGTAGCGACGCGGGCTGCCAATCCAGCGTTTGTGAGTTCGAATCCCAGCTGGGCCAACATTATTTCCGACGTTTGTCAAAAGTCATTGTGACCTGCGTCATTTGTCTTTCACCAATGAGTTGTTTAACAGTCTATGTGTAAAAGCGGTCACTTGCTTGAAAAGTACGGTGTGTGTTGTACTGGTGCCGTGATATAACTGACAAATTGTTGAAAACTGCGTTAAACACCAAGTAATCAATAATCAATCAATATATTAAAGCAGCCGACTTTGATAGATGCTGTGGCAGCTGCAAACTTTAACATTTCCCCACATAAAGTAAATTTACAGATGACGACCTTGATAAGGTTAGACAAAAAGTAATAAAAATATCTATAGATGAATGTATTATTAATAATTAAATCTTGAATAGAGTTGAAAACAATGTGGCTAATAATGGAGAAATTGCTCCAATAATATTTAACAACTCAATAGAAATCTCTTTTAGTCATAAAGTGTTCAAAAGTTGACTGCTGCAGATGCTTCAAAAAGCGCCTGCATGTGGGAAATGGGATTTTCATTATTTTAACACTTGTATATAATTAGGGGCTAAACTGAAACAGCTCGCGGGCTCTAACAGTGAAACGGAAAGAAAAATCGTCATAAATTTTCAAACTGTCATATTATTTCCTCAGAAAACAATAATAAACATCGCTCGAATAATAACACAAGAACAAACTAATTATTAGTTTCCAAAGATATGAAATTTAAGTATTGGGTTACTTAGTTCGTGAAGAAAGCAATAAGCTAGTTTAGAAGCTCAAGTCAAAAATAGATATTGGAAATAATTATTTTCGAAATAGGCGATTAGATTCGAAGCATTTTTTCCTTTTTATTTCTTGAGGGGTTAATTGAACACATTCTACATTAAAACTTTGGGTAATTATTTTCTTCGAATACTTCACACATTAAGATCAGCAAGCGAACAATCCAAGCGTGTTCTATATTGTTCGTTTACTTGACTTTATTGTTACAACTTGAGATAATTAGCTCTAACCCAAACACGAAATGCGCACAATTGTGCAGCAGATGACGTTGACATTATCGAGGCAACCATGTGTTGCATTTTTTCTTATCATCACAATGCTATTAAAAGACGTCTACTGCAGAGTTCTTAGAAAGCGCCTGTTTGTCGGGAAGGGTAACTGCAGATTGACACGCGCTAAAATGAAACAAGACGGATTTAAATTACGTATTTGACTAGGACGAATACAGTACCAAATAGCGTAGTGTGGCGTCATTGAAATGCGCTTTTTCTGATATTCAAATTGATTTAAACACCATTCATGAATGTTCTTGAAAATGTAAATTGCGTTATTTCACTAAAGAAAAAATAGCGAATTTGTATTTTGTATTTTTGTACTTTATACTTTTGAATATAAAATATTTACCAGAAATATTATAGTAGATAATTAAGTTGCGGTTGCGGTACTTCGGTTTGTATTGTACTTCTCGGAGCGTGGAAAAAATTGACATCTCGCTCGATATTCGGGTCTAGGAGGTATACGTTATTTCACGGTCCTCGTGTCAGCAATGCCTACCAAGAATTGACTGCACGTATGTGAAATTCTGGTACATGCTTACTGTGTCCGAAAGTTTTATTTTAAGCTGATGTATTTAAATCAATTACAATGGTTTAAAGCTGATTAGCAGGATACGGTTTAACTCGGATTAAACATACATTGTAAACTGCAAAGGATGCACAATAATTCACTTAATAACATATGAATCTTTTAATTATGGGTAATTTAAATTATTCACGTAACTGTCATTAATATATCGTTCATTACTATTTTTGAAATTTAAATTCATCATATGAAAGCTATCAGTCATGTGTAATTTGACTCCCGGGATTTATGAGATATGGGGTTATGTCAACCTCCCTGTTTCTCATCAGTTGGTTTCCCCCATGGCAAAACCAGAAGATGACAGGCAGATACAATCAGCAAACACGAATTCCAGTTTTTATCAACACTATCATATACGTATTGCCTGCCATGTTTACTCCCCCATATACATAAAAAGACACCCCTTAACAAATAAAACAAAGATCTATCAACAGTCAAAACAACAGGAACCTTGTACTTCACGCTAATTTAAGAGTTAGTCACGTCACGCTACTCTACACAATACCACGTCACACAACGGCATGCCACAAGGGCATACACCACGTTATGCCATAAACTGACGCACCAGGTTATGTCACAAGCTGCCATATCACGTAAGATAACAAGCTGCCACACCACGTTATGCCATGAGCTGCCATACCGCGTTATGTTACGGGCTACCATACCACGTTATGCCATGAGCTGCCATACCATGTCAGTCAACGGACTGCCAGACCAGATAATGCCACGGGCTGCTACACCACGTTATAATTGGAGCTGCCACACAGCGTTATGCTACGAGCTGCTACACCACGTTATGTCACGCGCTGCCACACCACGTTATGTCACAAACTGCCACACCATGTCATGCCACTTCATGTAACATCCTGTCACACTGCGTCATCCAATACCAGGTCATGGCACGCCCTGCTTCACCATGTGGTATGCCACGTCATGGAAACCCACGCCACGGCATAAAGGGGGTATATAGGAGTCGCTGTGTCGGTCGGGCTGTCGGTCGGAAGCCATGTTGTGTCCGGCCTATTTCTTACAAACAAAACTAGGTGGAATTCAATAAAAATGTTACATGGAGCTTCTATACCAAAAGGAGATTAGCATATTATAAAGGTCTCACAATTGGATGTTATTGTACAGAGTTATGGCCCTTTTACTTATTAAGTTGTGGTGTAGGTCAAGGTGCTGTTTTGGGGATATTTATCATCTTCATGATTCTAGTTTGACCTGCAGTTGTTATATTATGTAAAGTTCATTTTTTAACATATACTATTGGACAGGCTTATATTATTGAATTCTTTATGCAAGGCCTTTGCTAACCATCCTTTGTTTTTTTTTGTTTTTTTATATATTAGACAGTTATTTGTTCCATAAATGCTCAGGAGAATATCCAATACAAATTAAATATTAATACTGACAATGCCATTAAACCTCGTACACGCCCACCTTTGATTTGCCTGTCTCGAAATATTACCTGTATTGCTTTTTAAACCCTTTCACACACACAAACAGACGCTTTTTCAGTTATGGTAAATGCCTAAAAATACACCTATAATTTAAAAAAAAAATGAAATAATTGTTGCAAAATGGGGTTTTGCTCATAATGAGCACATTCTCCTTTTGCCACAATTTCTTCAAAGTTCGTCTACTAAAAATGCCTCTGCAAGTGTGAAAGGATTAAGATACATGGGCGTGATATTGAAGTAGTCAATTAATTATCCATCAAAACCTATAGTACGTGTAGGCGGGGAATCCGCCGTGACCAAGTGGTTTGCATTGAGGATTTGGAACCAAGCGTCCTGGTTTCGATTCCTGGTTGGAGCGGTCATGGTGGAGTAACCGTTGGACAAGGCGTACGTCCTTGCCTTGTATTGATATGTTCACTCAGGGAGGACAAATGATTGAGGCTTCGCCGCCGTAATACAACTGAAATAATTGTTAAATGAGCCGTCTCGCGAGAAAACCAACATTGTGTAATCTGCGAAAAGTATCGACCACGCAGGCTTACCCGGATAGACACTTTTCGCATCTGATGGATGTTCTGTTTCAGGAATCACTACTCTATACATCTATCCCTCTGAGACGGAATGTGTCGGCCTGGATCAGTCTGCACGGACAGCGCAGGCTGATCTGATCGATACATTACACATATGCCATAATGTTGCTTTTCTCGCGGGACGACTCATATACAAATGTTCTAGATTGTTTCCATGTACCTACTTTTTTTCCTTTTATTTTTTTTGCCATTAGACTGCTATTTGACTTTGTTTTAAACTTAAGTGTTATTTTGCCGTATGTTGGGCACTCTATAATGTAATATCTATTAGTGGGAAATGGAAGTTAAATGTCCTTATTGAAGTCTTGTCCTTTGTACGGGCTGTCACAGCAAAGGTTTTTTTTACTGTGACGTCGTAATAACTGTTATATTATTTGATGATGCATTTCAATTAACAATGGAATGACGAACAGTCATTGACCCAAACGCGAGGACCGAGCCTTTATTTCAGATCGGTAATTACAATGAATAGAGTATTACTTGGTATATCGAGAAATATTTTCACCAAGGTGCTATTTACACCAATGGATATAATACGATGCCAGCAGGAAACATTATCTCGATACTTCTGCTGAATTCGACTCCATTTTACTGGTGTGTTGTACCTTATTCTTTGACAAATTGGTGTGCTTGAATGTATTATTTCACGTGTTGGTGTACTAACTTGACGAATTGGTGTTTTGAATGTATCATTTCACGTTTTGGTGTATTAACTTTATTCTTTGACGAATTGGTGTGTTTACTTTTACGTTTTTATGTTTTCTGCCTTATTCTTTGACGAATTTGTGTTTTGAATTATTATTTCACGTTTTGATGTTCTGCCTTTTTTTTTTGACAAATTTATGTTTTGAATGTATTATTCACGTTTTGGTGTTCTGCCCTATTATTTGACGCATTTGTGTTTTGAATATATTATTTTACGTTTTGTTGTTCTGTCTTATTCTTTGACGAATTTGTGTTTTGAATGTATAATTTCACGTTTTGATATTCTGCCTTATTCTTTGACGAATTGGTGATTTGAATGTATTATTTCACGTTTTGGGGTACTTACTTTATTCTTTGACTTACTGGTGTGCTTACTTTACTGGTCTGTGTTTACATGTGGTCTTCAATTGCAGGGTCATTTATACAGAAAATGAGTAATTGAAACACTAAGAGTGTGGTCGCTATTATTGTATCACTTCTCGATGATATATTATCCATATCCACTCAAAATATGTAGTATCGCCGCTTTGATGATTTTGATTCTTATCCCTTTCAAACTTTAAAAGACTTTCCGACACTTTCAGCAGACGATTTTATACAATGACATTCACAACATTTCGAGTTGGACTTACAACAAAGCCTTCGTCGCTGCGGACTGCTTAGATAAACAATAAATGTTCTTGTATAATTTATCTACGCCAATAAACTATAAGAAATGTCTAAGAAATATGAGATGATGAATAACCATTGATAATAACACTTTAACGAATGCACCAACAAAGATATTTCAATTTTCGAATCATATCCAATCAGAGCATAGGCTGTGAGCCTGAAATTCGCTCCATGAAATGAAATGACATCCGGGAAAAAAGCCAAACTGGTACATATTTTAATCTTGACATAAGATGTTATCTCACAACTCGCTGTACTCGTTATTATGAGAAGATGAGAAATTACTCTTCATGAGCTGCAGCAAGTTCTCATTTTGCAACAATGTTTTTAACTCCATTCAACAATGGTACGTTCATTTATAGGAAATGTCAATGTATTTTAGCCAAGTCGTCGGCTGCAGTTATGCTGTATGTAGGAAAGGGTAAACTACAAAGCCAAGCTGGAAGCACTTTTGTGTAGGTGGTTACTCCCAGTTTCCGAGTACTGGTAACTTACACAATAAACGCCGTGATATAATTGAAAAATGGTTGAAAACACCTTACAAAAAACAAACCATAATGTACGGCTAGGTTGCAAACGGAAAATATCCTTGTCGAACCGCACGCACGGAGAGGGGCACTTGCTACTCTGGAGCTTTATCTTACCGTCTATGTGGCGTGGCTTTACTATGAGATGAGGTTAATAAAGACAGGTGTCAATTGGAGAACAGCAGCCCACATGTGGATGACAAAATAAGATGATACTAATTGCTTGCTGTGTCATCTATTTTTAAAACAGACCTGTATACAGTGAACTGTGATGATTGTCATGTATCTGGTACACCGGCGAACTTTTATAAACAGGCACAGATTGTAACTGTATAAGTCCTTGAGTTGAGGACAAAACGAAATAAAATATGAGCCGTCTCGCGAGAAAAACAACATTATGGCATCTGCTTAATGTATCGACCAGATCAGCCTGCGCTGTCCGCACATACTGATCAGGGCCGATACATTCCGTCTTAAGGGGAAATGATTCCTTAAATAGAAAATCCACAGAAGGCGAAACGTGTCTGTCTATGTTAGCCTTCGCGGCATGCTTTGGTGGATCAGGGTCGACACTTTACGCAGAGACCACATTGTTGGTTTTTTCGCGAGACGACTCATATTGATATCATGAACTAACCTAATGAGTCTCCTTACATACTGACACGTCCTAAGAGAATCAACATTTTTGTTTTGTCAGTTTTAAACAAAACGTGCAATTTCTTCTTTTGCCTTTTCTATCGATATGGAAGAGAACCAAAGTCGAAGTTTCGAACCTTTAACCCTTTCCCTCATATAGACGCTTTTTGACTCCTCTACAGCAGATGGCTTTTTGAAAACAAAGTGACAAAAGAAGAAATTATACAAAACGTGCAATTTCTCCTTTTGTTACGTTATCCACTTTTAGTCATTAGGTTATCCATTCAATTAAAGAGATTGCCTATTTTTTGACAAAAAATGTTCAAAGTGGTCTGCTGCAGAATTGTCGTATGAGGAAAGGGTTAAGTAGGTAATATCTCCTCTCCAGATAACCAACATTATGGCCTCTGCGTAATGTATCGACAAAGATCAGCCTGCGAAGTACGCATGGAACCCGATGTCATGAGATGGTTAGTACGACAAACATATTAAAAATACCCATAATGCTATTAATTTTTCTAGAAGCAATTTGACGTACCTGAACATCTGTCTTAAATGGATTAAAATGGCGTTGAAGTTGAATTCTCAAATGTTAGATGGAGACTATGTTACACAAAAATCGCAAACTCGACCTTTTCGACCGTCGAAGGCCTTATCAGCCAGCCCTTCGCTATTTAATCGCTATCATATCGTACACGAATAAATACAACCCACATTGTCCAACAAACAACATAAACCCCCAGAATATAAAATCGGTTGTAATTATCGTTTAATTGTAAAAAATAAAACCATCAGTATTCATGTACCGAGCTCAAATGGTATTACAGATCACGGTATTTGAAAAAGAAAGTATAAAATGACGGATATAGAAGCAAAGACAATCCAATGAAAACATGCATTTTAGTTTCATATATCATACTCCCGTAGGAATGACGTCATCAAAGTGCATGTATTCATGTGACTTCCGGTACAGAACGAGCGTTTCCGGTTATTGCTACGTAATAAGAAACGCTACAGGAAGTTTTCATTGGCTGTCATTTTAGTAAGAGTAATGATTGTGACAGAATGGAAGGAAAGGCAATAATATTACTTTTTTAAATTTGTAATTGGAATTCGAGAATTCATGTAATGGGTGTTCATGCGTTAAGCTAGCTGTTTATGGAATAATATGATACAAATACAGTAATAACAATCGAACGAATAAACAAAAGAAAGACGTTTTGATTCATTTAGCTATCAATAACCTTATCAATGTGTAAAACTAAATTTGAAACAGCTTTTGCAATCAGATAACATATAATACCATAACGGGTCGTCTTACAATTGCATCTTCTGAAAACGATTTAACTTAAATTGTATATGTTTTTAATACCGGTATTAGTAAACTCACGTAATTCGGTCTCTCGTTCTGAAGGTCCTAGATACGCATCCATTGAAGAGCAGAAACGTCGCGGGGGTGGGGGGGGGGGGGACTGGAGAGAAAACGGTAAGCATGATAAAGCATGTTGTATATGGTCCTAGTGTAAGAATATGGGTAGGTCAACTGGTAGCAATGCTATAACTGTAATACTAAAACACACCGGCGTTAAACCAAAATCACTCATCGGTTGACTATATTGATTCAATTGATTGATTTATTGATTGATTGGAGTTTAACACCGTTTTTTATCAATTTCTCAGTCAAATCATGGCGGCCAGGTCACCTCATCATGGGTTTCCTGCTTTTCTCACACCAGTACTCCACACAACAATCTTACCAAGCAACTGGCTGCTTTTCCACATAGACTTAGCCCATTGGT
>JAUELF010253335.1:0-11752 GCA_031471495.1 Clinocardium nuttallii
CAAATAGCGATAAAGACAAAGGATTTCAACTAAAAGGACCAAACTACTATTTGGTCTTCCTCGGTCTTGATCTGACAAGGGAGATAATATAATTATCACTAATGTCTCCCATTGGACTTGTATTAACTAATTAAGGAATATCGAATGAGCCGTCCCGCAAGAACACCAACATTGTGGACTCTGCTTAAGTATCGACTCTGTTACTTACACTATGCTATACTACGTTCGTTCCATAAGTGATTTATTTTTGTTTTATGAAAAGCAACACTTTTCAAGTGGTCGAATTTAAACATATTGTTTGGTTGAAGCCGGCCTTGGACATAGTGACACACGTTAATTTTCCAAGACTGAAAACATGCTACATTTAAAAGTGGACTTTGTGAAATCATGCGGTGAAAGAGTTAAGTTCGACAACTTGATAAGTGTTGCCATTTAAAAACAAAAAATAAAACTCTATTTATCCAATTCTTTCCAAACGGAAATATTTGGCCACTGGGTATTGTATTCCTGATACTTTAAATATGAGAAATTAAAAGGATGTGTACGACTCCGTCCACATGTATTACATATTGAAAATTATGTGTAAATTTATTGTAAAATTAGTGAAATTAAATCGAACGTCTGTTTTCACGTATTTCGTACAAAATATATTTACTTCGAATTTTCCTAAATAAGAAATAGACTTCGTCCGAAAAATCTGCTTTGATGACAGGTCGTTCCTGATTAGTTTTGGTTATATAGTGTCCAACAGGTGACAATTAATTTTTTTTTTATTTTAACCGGCATTCTATTTAACAGAAGTTTCATGTACATATATGTTCATATATGTTCAATTCAATCGTTAGATTTTAGCGATAATGACGAAAGGCTCCTTATCGAGTATGTTTCCGACATTTTAAGCGTAACACATGTATTGCAAAAGCTTTTGGATATTCTTGTCCAGCCGTACCTCGCGTGTATCAGTTCTAAATACTAAGCACGTAAAAGAACCAAGGTGTCTTTCCGCAAAGAACTAGCGTATCGCAACTGGACTCCCTTGTATCGAAATCAGTCTCTTGAACTTATCTGCGCCTATCAAAATGTGCACATGATACAGTGAACGCTGTCAAACGGGCCCTTAGAAGCTAAACAGGTTATGGCGCCCAACCAAAGCAATTGGTCTCTTTAATAACATTACATTTATATTTCAATAATAATACCAAACTGCTGAGTTGCGCAGTCATCAGTGAAGAGCCTTGTCAGGTGACATAAATTCGCCGATTTACCTGGCTTTTTTCTGTTGAAGCAACATCGTCAAAATCGGTTCCAACAACCAAATTGTTGAATAAATAGGATTAATGCATATATAACATGATTTGTGCTAAAATGCAACATGTCCTTTCAATTAGACCGCACTATATTTCCACTTAAGTTTGAAATATTATTGAATATCAAGGAACATAGAGACGAATAACCAGGTATTTTAACGATCTAATACGTACAATGTTTTGTTTTGTGAAAAAGGAAATGAAATGGGAAAAACCACAACAGTACGTCCAAAGTACAATAGCAGTTAAGTGTAATTGCTTATAATGAATAATTTGTTATTTTGCCTCAATGCTTTCAACTCAATTCGGTTATTATACTTTCATTTTGACAGAGGTATTACATAGTTTTTTTCAAGATTTATTCAACGTTGTCGTTTGCAGATTTGGTGTCTGTGGGAAAGGATTAACAAATGTACTCAATTTAGGGGTATAATACAAAAAAAAGATAAAAGTGTTGTCAGGCGAATAAGTTACAGGACAATAACATATATTAACAGGTTGTTATTTACTACCAAAATTAGCTGTAACACAGAACATATCAACATATATTCATCGACAAAATGATTCATCGATTCAAAGAAAGCAAATATAATGACACTTTTGGCAACTGACGTGACGTGTGATACGAATCGTGTTTATATTTGAATATATATATATTTTTAATTTGCTATATCAGTTTTAAACACAATTCATCGAGTCAAAGTAGCTGAGTCGTTAGTATCTGTCAAAATTCCATTACATAAATATCATATGGCACTTCTAGTTTTGTTCTGGATCAAATACGCGAAAACAAACTATGACAATGACGTCATGCCAATGGTTTGACTTGATAACGTTAGTCACTTTGGCGACAAAACCGGCACATTCAATATGTACTTGATTTCGAAATAAACCTTATAACTCACTTTATGTGAACAATAGAACATTTGTATAACTTTTTATAAACGCGTTTACTAAGATGAATATGAGCCTCGCCAAGGCTCGCGGCATATCATCTTAGTGAACTTGTTGATTTAAAGTGATAATAAATAAACACTCATGAAACATCTACAACTAAGTCATGTTGGTCAGATCATACAATACACATTTACAGAGCTCTAGATTGTGCGAGTCTTTCATGTTTAAATCAACTTTTAACACGGGAATCCACATTCGTGAAATTGAATTTAAAAAACAAACCTTATCTGCCACGTGTTTCATATGTCCGTGAGATTATCAGCAGGGAAAGAATATCGAAAGAAAAAAAATTAAATGCACTTTCGAGAAAACACGGTATCTTACCTGAACACCATGCTCTGTTGGTAGACATCCGACAATAATACCCTCAGTGCATGCCTGTAGTTTTCCTTCTGTAAACAAGGCAACCGGGCTGTATTTCGGAAACAATGCACACTCGGTCATAACCTGACGACGAAACAATCATATTGCTTGACAATGTTCACCTGATCCTGACCATCGTACAACTAAACGGTACACGTGTATGACTTACACATGTTGTTACTATATTTCAAACTGAATTGTTTTCCCGAAGCAAATCAAATATAACTTTTAGTTATACATAGTTCATGATCAGGTCAATTGTGTAAAGTTATACTTCAAGAAATGTATGATAAGATATATTTATTTATGGCATTATAGTTAACTCTTTCAGCGCGGAATTGTTTAAAAAAAGACAACATCGGCCGATTCTATTGTTAATCAAATAAGAATTTTGGAATATTTTTATAACAAAAAGGTAAACGATGCTTAATTCAGGTGAGACAGCTCGTTATGAGATGACTCACCTGAACCTGTATTGTTTACTTAAACCTCAACATTGCCTTTTGGCGCTGAAAGAGTTACATTCATGCTCGTGTTAAGGTAAATATATGACATTTATACAGGGGACAAAACAATGTTCCTTATTTAAGCCGTCTCCTGAGAAAACCAACAATGTGGTCTCTGTGTAAAATGTAGACCCTGATCCGCATAAGCAGATGGACACTTTTCGCCTCCTGTGGATTTTCTGTTTCAGGAATCATTACTCTATCCCCCTGAGACGGAATGTCACAGCCCGGATCAGTCTATGCGGATGTTGGTTTTCTCGCGGATCGGCTCATTTTTTAATGAGAATGCTAACTTTAATCACTGAAAATATTCTCATCTAGTTATTTAAATAACAGGGCTCGTCCCCGAGTAGCTCAGACGCTAACGACACGATCTGCCAAATACAGGGGTTGTGAGTTCGAACCCAAGTTCGGCCAACATCCTTTCCGACGTTTGACAAAGGTCACTGTGACAAGCGTCATTCGTCTTCCACCAATGTGGTTACTGTGTGGAAATGTGACCAGTAAGTATGTTATGTAGATATGATGAAAGAGAAATGCAGGAAACACGTCAGTGGGTGAACTTGTCGCAGTGATATTACTGAAACATCGTTGAAAACCTTTGTTAAACCCAAATCAATCAATCAAATTACAGGTTGTGGCCTACATAATGACATGATCGATATGATACGTTTATGACTTCAAGGGAAATAGTAACACAGCGTATTTATTATTAATCAACTAATGTTTAAAGAACTGCATGCTTCATGACTGATTTGCTTTATTACATTCACAGAAACATCTGACTTAAGCGGAAGTTAATCCAATCAAATCATATTGTGTGAGGTACATGTACATGTATAAACTAATGTGAGCATTTAGCCTCTTTGTTGTAAGGTAGATCTTTAATAGTTATTTCGTTTTAGGTGTTTTGCATCTTTTGGCTAAGCGTGATTTAACTGTATTAGTGTTCCCATCAATGAAACATTCTAAGGACAGCGATATGATATCTAAACAATTGGACGAAATATGAGCGCGATCTAGTGCTGGAACATTATTGGAAAATACGAGAGATTGCTAGTAAGGGAAGTCTGATCTTATCTGTTAATTGTTTCAAACTCATCTTCATAAGATGACAGAAAGAGTCAGGTGGTAAACATATTTAATTTTGAAAACAGCGGTAACTCACAAATCGCTTGGCCAAATCTTAGTTCTTACACGTTTTGAGCGATCCTTTCGTCGATGTATTTCTTGTATTGAAAACAATATGTAAACTAGTATCAGGCGAAAGAGAACCATATTTTGTGTGTTTTTATAATCATGTGGGTTCAATACTGCAGCCCTAACAACTCGTTCAGTTTGCTTAGTACTCGAACCGGTAGGGTAACATCTGATATGACGATACACACACATAAACAGTTGTGTTGGGTAAATATAAATGATCATTTACGTTACCTTCGGACTCATCTGCAAATTACACAGCAACTGGCAGGTAAAGTCTCGCTACTTCTCATCGTACTATCATCACATGCTCGTGTCTGTGGAGCAGTGACCTGTTCTTCTTCTGGCACTGCATTTACCGTACACAGTTTACTACAAGTTAGATAGACTGAAATGTCAACAATGAATTTATCGTATAATGTTCCGCTTGGAACAACGCATATTTACCGTGCATAGTTAACTGTTGGTTCGTTGAACTGAATAACGATTAACAGGGTGCCATTTGTAGCGTAATTTCAAAGGGGTCAACATTGCGGTGAAACACCTTTAGTGAAAATGCGTGCCAGTGCATGTCCATTTGGCGTAATATGACGTATGATTTAGGACAGTGGTTCGTATTCATAGTCATGCATTGTCACGCAGATTTTGAATAATACCTACCAATCCCATCTGCTCGATATTTATAGTCGAGCTTGTGAAATAACCACGTGTTGCGCATGCTGGTATTATCCGAAAAAATGATCAAACCTAAGTGGCAAACGACATCATTCACACAGGAAAATTTAAAAGGTAGAATGGAGTACCTGCCCTTGTTTCTATTTAAGATAATCCACTAGCTGCCCATAGTAGAGGCTAACGGAATAATATCCTAGTCCTAATCAATAGTTATCTGTTTGTACATACATATTTACACTATACTATGCAGAGATGTAACAGTATGTCAGAACTCTATCGTTTATGTTTACCTTTAAGTGCTGCAACCGATTGTGTGAAGCCTTTGTCACCAGTTTAGAACCAGCCAAACCGGAGCATAGAACCCGTCTAACAAGGCTGCTAAGTTAATTGTCTATCCTGGTTAACATATAATTTACTAAGTACTCTTCCAGGTACAATACAATTAGTGGAAGACAGAGATGCAGTGGTAGAGCGCCGTCTTCTCGTACAAAATCCCCCGGTTTCTTATTTAGAAGGTAGGAATATGCCACAAAAATAGACGATCCGGTTAGTCTGTTTTTTTTAAGTCGACGAATTGCCATTACTGACCATTTAATACAGCCAGAGTTATGTTACTATGGTATAGACATGTGTATTGTTCCTAGGAACATGTGTTTCAAGTTTCAGTTGTTGATTGTTTTTATTTGTGTTATGAGGTAAGGTTAAAGTTTTGAATTAAACGCAGACGACGACACAAAGTGATTTTCAAAACAGACGAGCAGCTAACAATCCGCATTGAAAGAGTTAAAACATAATACCAGTACCTGGTGGTGGCCTTGTACTTCTTTCTGTTGACTTCAGAGTTGACGATTTGACGATGGAGCCACAGTGGTTGTTGGAGTTGTAGACATGGTAGATGTTGTTGATGCTGTTGTCGCCTCTGTTGTTGAAGCGCTTGTTGATATTAGAGTTGAAGCAGCCATTAATGGATTTGAATGTCCTTAAACGACAGTTTAAATCATACATACGTAGTTTAACTCTTTCAGCGCCAAATGTAACATTGATGTTGTTTTTGAAAACAATAAAGAGATAGGGGAGTCAGCTCGTTACCAGCTGTCTCTTCTTAATCATCATTGTTTGCCTCTTAATTATACAATCATTCCCAAACTCTCATTGAATGAAACATAGAGAATCGGCCGATTTTGAACATGGGACAGTTTATTTTAAACAATCCGGCTCTAAAAGAGTTAATGTCCTTTTAACAATGATTAAAAAATACAACGAAATGTCTGCCGCAGATGATCTTGAAAACAGCCCGGCAGCCATATTTGAAACCTCTCTAAAGGAGATTATATTATTTTGAATAGAATATTTAAATCAGAGGCAATTTCTCCTTTTGCCATAATGTCTTCAAAGGAACTTTGCAGTATATGCGTTAAAGTAGTATGCAAGTTATGTGTGTTCCCTGAAACATCTGATTATTGCTGTTTCTGAAGCAGACAACAATTGGAAACTGGAAAAATGAAAAACAGCAACAATTTAAATCGATTTGTTTTATGTCGAAATATGTCAGGTGAAACGTGAGTGCCTTGCTTAAATTATTGTGATTATTATATGAAATCAAATACTTTTATATAAAAACTTTAACTCAAAAATATATTTGTTAAGTGTTTATATTTTTCCACAAGACTCTAGATTATATAAACAAGCAAACATTTTCTCATCAATTCTAACAGGATCCTGCCCATTTTGCAAATATGTTTCTTACTTAATGAATATTAACATATGATTTGATGTATGTGCACTCAATTTGAATTTTATGAAAATATGTTGATGTAGAATAATATATGAACCTGCTCTATAAAACCAAACCGTTGGCTTTTGTGACCAGTGTAGATCAAGCTCAGCTATCGCAAGCGTGCCGTTTGTTATGAATGTGAAATAGTATCCATTTGGATCAATAACTTGGGGTAATAATTACGTTAATGTTGGTTTTCCTGGACCAGCGTTTATACTTTTAGTTGCACAAATGTCAATAGCATGTCAATAATGTAAAATTATACCATGAGATGTACCACAGTTTGACGGCACGCATGTATTGTCACTCTGACTGACTTCCCCTTGCAGCATTCACCACAGTTGTATGGTACTGGGTTTATACATGCCCTAGTCCGCGTTCTAATTACGTGGGTACATAAACAATAAAACAACGAGTTGACTCAATTGGTACCAGTTACGCCAGACGCCGTTCTGTTGGCACGGCGCTAAAAAGACGAGACACACATAATTATACATCTACTTGTTACATGGGTTTGAGCAATTGTTGAGAATATACTACATATATACTGTTGCAGCTCAATAGTTTATTTAATTGGCTATGAACTCTTCCTAGTGCAAACGCTGGACTAATTAGCATTCCTGTTCGTTCTCTACCATGCCATTGTTTTCATATAATTATAAAACAATACGATTTAAACATATGTTTTCGTCCATATCCATAATACAATACAATGTAAAAATAGACTTTTAAGAAAAAAGAAATTGTCCATAATACAATACAATTTGAAATAGATTTTTGAAAAAAAGGTAAAATATCCATAAGTCAATACAATGTAAAGATAGATTTTTTGAGAAAATGTGACACTACCATCGACATTTGATATGAAAAGAGTAGTGGCTTCGTTCAAACATTTCAACATTATATTTATATGTATGGGAAATGTTTCTTCTGTATATGTGTAAAAGAAAAGATCTTACCGTTACAAATATTTCTTTTATGAAACTGGTCCCATTCGGTGAAGGTCAATAAGTTCCTTATATCCATGGCTTCAATTTACATGCAAGTGTGAATAAATATTTGCGTTTATTTACGATTCAATTTCTGATACACGGGCATGTTCGCATGCTAATAACGAGTATGTTTTTGAGCTGGTAAATCACATGATAAAGAATTCAGGTATCAACTTTCAATGACAAATAAATTAAATATTACATAATGTCAACTTCATGAAGCGTTTGTTATTTCGCGGAACAAAGGTCTAGTGTATAATTGTTGCTGTATTTATGGCACTTTTATGAAGGTAATATGTTACGCAACGTAAGTCGTGACGTTATTTCATATCTCCAACTGGACATATGTGTATACGAGCTGTCCGGCGAGAAAACCAACGTTATTGCCTCTGCGTAATGTATCAACCTAGATCAGCCTGCGCAGATCCGGGCCGACACATTCCGTCTCTGTGAGATTAAGATATAGAGTAATGATTGTTAAACAGAAAACGAAACGTGTCTATCCGGGTAAGCCTGCGCGGCATGTTTAACCTGACCCGGGTCAATATTTACGCAGAATTTCACAATGATGGTTTTCTCGCGGGACGTCTAAATTATATTTTCTTGATCGTATAAATTATACCAATAAACGGTTTAATGCACCAGTATGTTTTGCTGCAGATTAAAGAGCGAATCTTGTAAATGTTTTCTCACGAAGTGAATATAGTATGATGGGCATTTCACATAACACTCTATTCTTAACTGCAACAAACAAAACACATTAAACCCTTTCCCTCAAACGACATTTCTGCAGCAGACGACTTTGAACAGTTTTTGTCAACAAATAGAAAATGTCTATAATTGAATAGATAACCTATGACAAAAAAGTGGAAAACATTGTGGCAAAACGAGAAATTGCACTCTAAATAATACAGTCGTTTATCTAGATATGTGGATTTTGTGTGGTAAAACATATTATTTGTTAATATTATGTTCTAGGAAATGTTTGAGAATTCCTTTTTACGGTGTATGTAATCCTTAATTTATTATATCTTGAAATATGAGCCGTCCGGCGAAAATTCAAATATTGTGGATTTTGCGTTAAGTATCGACCCGAATCAGTCTAAGCATGCCGCGCAGGCTAACCTGGACAGACGCTCTTGCCTCCTGTGGAATTTCTGTGTCAGGACTCGTAACTCAAATACCTCTATTCCCCTGAGACGGAATGTGTCGGCCCGGTTTAGTTTGTGAGGACTACGCAGGCTGATCTGGTTACCGCCATTTTGGACCAAATTGGGCCCGGACAAAACCGGTGTTAGCATTCCCTACGTTAACTTTCAAACAAGTTCAAAATACTGAAAGTGATCTGATTAATCATTTCCAGTACATCCTATCTACATTCACAATTAATTTAAACTCAATGTCATATATTCAATACATACACTCGTTTCTACGCTAACAAAAGTTTTTCTTTTTTACTATTTGGATATGTTTTGGTAGATGAGCATGCCAGGAGATGTATTTAGCGTGATTTGACATGTAAACAAGACAGGTGCACTTGATTCCTGTATACGGGGAGTAGAATTGTTCCACTACATATTAAGTTAATCAACTAATGCAATTCATGGTGACATAAAATATTGTTTGATCACTGACTTATGAACACAACTTTTATTTATTTGTATGTAAACTAGGATACATATATGATATTTAAGTATATATAATTATGTTATTTATTTACCTGTAAGTATAGGTAAACCGTTATCTAATTGCAGGTAACCCTATGATATTTACAGGTTAAATTGTATGTATTTAAAAGTTTACTACACTTATCATTTAATATTCAACATTTTATAACACAAGGGGTTTATTATAAACATGATGGAAACGGAGTTGAATGTCTGTTTCCTGGCATAGGCCTAGTTCTGCGTTGCGTCGAGCCTCAGCTCGGGCAATATTTTTTACAAAGTTTGACAAAAGTCAATACGACAAACATCATTCGTCTTCAACCATTGGACTTACTGTGGAAAAAGTAGCCGGTGGCTTGGAAAGACTGCTGTGTGGAGTACTTACTGGTGCCATGCAACACAAGAGTAGATGATATGACTGATATTTTTAAAGACGACGTTAAACCAGTAAATATGTCGATATTGACAAGCAGGAAAACTCGTTCACATTAGTAAAATTGACCTAATTAATAACGTTTACATCTGTTGAATATGTTGAAACTTGTTAACGTTGGATTTTGTTAACGGCAACATTATTTATATTTTGAAATACGCCCCGTTTTATCGTACAGCAATTAGTTATAACAGATGAAAAGATTATACTTAACATCTCAAAGTTTGTCCCAATACTTTTACTAATTTGAAAATTAACACAATCCAACGTTACCATTAAAACATAAAAACAGATGAGACGCCTCGCGAGATAACCAACATTATGGCATCTTCGTAATTTATCGACCAGATCAGGCTGCGCTGTCCGGGCAGACTGATACGCGCCGACACATTCCGTCGCCGAGGTAAAGGGGTATAGAGAAATGATTCATGAAACAGAAAATCCACAGGAGGCGAAAGAGTCTATCCGGGTTAGCCTGGGCAGCATGCTAAGGCTTGTCAGGGTCGACACTTACGTATAGTCCATAATATTGGTTTTCTCTCGAGACGGCTCAAACTGTAGTAGAGTTTACGACAATCATTTTTTTGCTTTAACATATTTAATTAAGCAAGTCAGTTACCAGACGTCCTAGTTTCAATTATACGTTAGGAACCAGTCTAACACCAAGCAACCTTATGTTGAAAGGTGAATGATAGTGACCGAGTCTCCATCTTTATCAATTGAGGGGAATAATCATTTCCACACAGATGTAAACTAATTTATGTTAATACTGCGTACGTGATTACGACGTCAAAGGTCCCAAAAAATGGGTCTTGTGAAACACGTGAGAAAATCGACCGTCTGAAAGTCGAGAAAAGCGAAGGTATTGGTAGGTGCGCGCTTCATCGCAGTCTCATATGAGCCATACCACGATCAATCTGTGCAGTCCGCGCATGCGTATTCGGGCCGAACCATTCCGTCTCAGGGGGATGGAGTAGTGATTCATGGAACAGAACATCCACAGGAGGCGGAAAGTGAATATACGGGTAACCCTGTCTGTGCGGAGTGCTTATGCTAATCCGGGTCGATATTTTACGCTGAGTTCACAATGTTGGATTTCTCGCAGGACGACTCATATACAACAAGTCTTGATTCTAAGAGGATTTGGAGTATTAAATTGAATATATTTTAATGTGAACATCTCTAAAAAGAATTACCATTTCAGGATTGAAAACATAGACAACTGCTCATGATGTGCAGTCGTTCTGGGTTGTTTTTTAAAGTCGTCAACTGAAAGCCATGACTACCCATTTTATTATAACGAATTATCAGAGCTCTAAATAAGGGGCATTGTTCATGTTCTAAAATACTTATTTGACATTCAAACCCTATGTTGTGGGTACTCAAAATAGGATTGTGTTGAGTAATCAGGGAAGTATTGTTGGGGAAAGACGTGTTCACTCCCTCTGATTTATGGCATTCAGGATTGACAATATTCCACGTTTTGTTTCCATACAATACCCATTATATTAAGTACACGCTAAAGTATTTAATACGTCGTCAAGTCGATGTTTAAACATTGAGACGAGAGTATTTATCTGTTAAACAAGGACGGATTAAAAACATATTGATCGGTCATAGTACGATGTCACGAACGGTTTATGAACAGGTTTGAATTTTACTTGTGTTTTGTTTTGTTATTAACATTCCTTCCTACTTGCTGAATGATGTTGAGGCCTCTGTATTCACAGGCATCGGAATTTCTATTACAGCAAACAATGCAGACAAATACAAATTACCTCGTTAAATTTCTCAAAATGTCTCTATATATTGTCTATACGCTATTATAGAATGATTGTAAAATAATTTGGGGAATCCCGCATGTGTTACTATAAA
>JAUELF010253346.1:0-11751 GCA_031471495.1 Clinocardium nuttallii
ATGAGCTATCTCAAGATAGGATACATTTGATTCATCCGAATTTAGGCATACCTCATCCCCCCCCCCCCCCGAACTCAACTCTTTTGAAATTATATCATGCCACAGCATTAAAACATCTACCAGGGTCTTAGTTTTGTACTAGGTCTTAGGTCGTAGGTCTCAGTTGTGTATGTCTTCCTGGGCAAAGGTACACAACTAAGACCTAAGACCTAGTACAACACTAAGACCATAGTAAAACTTCCTTACCGAAAGAAGTGTTAATATACAACATTGGTGTTTGTCTCTATATCAAACACCTGACAGGCAGCATTCAAAAGGAGGTTGGTTTGAACCCGCCTAGTGTGAACCCCCTACCTACAATCCATGCGCTATCTAACGATAGGCACATTTGATTCATTCGAAGTTAGGCATCAGGCTCTCCCAACACACACAACTCAACTATTTTGACATTATATCATGCCAGGGCAATGCTACTATGAAAGGAAAGTCAAATGAAAATATATACCAGGGTCTTAGTTTTGTACCAGGTCTTAGGTCTTAGGTCTCAGTTTTGTACTATTTACAAGATCTTAGTTTTGTACCAGGTCTTAGGTCTTAGGTCTTAGTGTTGTACTATTTACAGGGTCTTAGTATTGTACCAGGTCTTAGATCTTAGTTTTGTACACACCCGTTTAATGGTTGATAATTCCAAACTCTGTCAGGCTAAACATCATTGAAATCAGTGTGGCAAAAGGAAAAATTGCCTATATTGAGCAATTTCTGCATTTGCCACAATAATCCCAACACAGTTCAATTATCAAACGATCATTTATAGAGATGCATATTGCTGCATATTTTGTATATATTTGTTTTATGTGGGAATTAGTCAAACGCTTATCCACCATCATGACTTACCGATACAAACTAACACCAGATTGTATGTGGGTCAGCATTATTTGACAAACATTATCATAACAGGGCGTGTGTTCCATACACATAATTGATTGTATTAGGTACAAATTGAAATTTATCATAACCTCTTGTCCATTTATCTTGAGTATTATATGTCACTTTTTATGATCAGTTTAACTCTAAATCCTCTCATTAATTTAGAACACAGACCCTGCCAGGTTAAATATCCTACATAAAACGTATCTTCAAATATTGATGTCAGCATTACTGACTATAGATTGATTTTGTATAATGTTTGTGGATTTAAATGTTCGTTTATCTTAGTTCTTCATGTGCAACAACATATTGCGACTTCTCTTTGAAACTTCGTCTTGTTATCAACTGTATGTTCGTTAAATGACGGCGATAACAACTTAATTCAATAACATGTTGAATTCCAATGTTTATATTTGCATAAAAGCAAGTATAACAGTTCAATTGTGTCTGCCTATCAATTTATCATTTCATGTTCTCATCTATCATTCACCATCTTATGTACAAATTTAAATGTAGTTTCTATTTGAAGGCCACATGGCAGATAAGTCATATGCAATTCATTTGTTATATTACTTAATGTGCAACCTTCGTTAAATAAAGATTTTATTATATCGGTCGAACGATAGCCTAACACACAAACTAGCACGGGCCAGAGCCGAGCATAGACCTGTAGTATTTTGCTAGTTGCCAGAATGTCATACGATAATCCATGACTTGTTGTAAAGAAGTACACATGATCTTAAGTGACCGTCTAGAACAAGTAGCAGATACTATGACAGCTCTTTTAACCCTTTCCCACATATAAACGCTTTCTGACGCCTCTGCTTTTGACAAACGAATAAATTGCTCATGATGAGCAAGTTTTCCATTTCTCACAATGTTTTCAACCCAATTTGATAAGTACACCTTCCTTTATAGTGATGTTCCTAATTAATGTTTTGAAAGTCGTCTGCTGCAGATGTGTTGTATACATGTGAGGAATAAGGGAAAGACGTCTGCGACTGTCGCATGCCATTTGTATACAGGCTTAAACTGGTCGCAGGACCGATTTTCAACAAGTTTTATGAAGCCATAACGAGCCATGGATGGTCGTACTACGATCGCAAGGGTAAACTAGAAGCTTCATGATATATATTTCGCCCGACTGTTACAAAGTGAACGCACCACGACTTTAAGCAACAAGTCCCGACGGCAAATTCCTAAAACTGGTCTCAGTCGCCCCGCCCCGCGCCCCCCACACACACCCAATAAACACACAAAACACATCCACACACACACACACATGTTTAGAACCACGGCCACCCGCTGTTTTATCATCTAAACTTGGTTCCTTAAGAAAGAACGATTCATAAACATGTTGCGTTGTTTTTACATTCCATTTGGACATGTTATAAATACTTTGTGCAAGTATAAATTCTTTGTTCAACTATAAATAAGATGTACATATTTCAGTCTTCTCTGTCTCTCTCTCTCTCTCTCTCTTTCTCTGTATCTCACTCTGTCTCTGTCTCTGCCACTGTCTTTGTCTCTGTCTCTCGTTCGTAGTATGTTGTATTAAATTGTGTTTATTTGTATTGTTTGTATTATAAAATGAAATCTTCTGTATAAGAGGAAATAAAGATTGATGATACTATCATGTACGGGTAAAGTAACGGAAATTCGGCATTATGTTTACCAACCATTCCGAATAAATTATTACACTAAGGTTAATAATGTAAAAACATTTTACATTCCCGAATTGACAGCATTTCTGTTTGGTTAAATAATCAATAGTTTGTTCATGTTTACAGGTCAAAGACCTATACATGCTGGAAAGAAACAAAGAAAAAGAACCAATGGGACGGCAGACAAATCCCCCAAACGCCAGACTTCAGCCAAATCTAGTGAGAGAAGGAGCAAGTCGAGAGTCACGGAGAGTGATCGAACTCGACTTAGTGTACAAGTCCATATTGCCAGGCTGAGTATGTAAACTTCTATTTACGTTATTTAACTATATGAATTTCAATTGATCAATTTGTTCAAAGTTTCTATCAGTAAAATAAATGATTGTGTTATGATTATACAGGGTATCGCTCGTATTGTAAGTAAATATAATACAGCATCATCAATCATTATTATTATTATTATTATTATTATTATTATTATTATTATTATTATTTATTATTATTGTTATTATTTTCTTCTTATTTTTTGTTACAAATTATCATTTTTACAATTCTTACTTTAAAAAAAATCATCATTTATGCTATCAACATTATTTCAGGCGATGGAAAGAGGGATGGTATAGTGGATAAGAACAAGCGAACAGGCGCTGAGTCTAAAGACTCTTACAAGTAAGTTCTACATATATCAGAACTGTATTAGTAATATTTCATAATCTTTTGATTACTCGAAAAAAAAATCAAATATTCGAAACTCGATTAATAAATGTCCTTCCTTAATGTCTGCTAACTACACCGTATCAACATATTTTATACAAAGATTAACAACTAATGCTTTCAAATTGTAGAAATTTACATATATACACAATTGATTTACAGGAACGACAAGGCTAAGAAATCTGGTAAAAGGAATGGGAAAAGTCGTAAAACAAAGAGGCCCGCCTGTCTTTCAAACAGTTCAGAGTCAAACAAGAGTGATTGTAAGGCTACAAGCAATGATGGTGTAGTGGGTAACGTGTATCCGAAGGTAGAGTGTGGCATTGAGAATAGCGAAGATAAACCTTGTGTCGGTACAAAACAAACACCTGTTGCTAAGAAATGTGGATCCAGCCACGAAAAGCAAACAGGTAGCCTTGAGGCGGAATCCAAAGATGACATTGTAAAGAAAGACATGAAAAGGCCTGATTCTGTAGCTGCAAATGTTGGTAAAGCCATGAAGCTGCCGGGTAATGTGCAGTCATCGACCTCATCCGGGTCTGATTACAACTACTCTCCAGATCCAGACTGGGAGATAACTAACACAACTGCTTCATCTAGCGGTGATTCTGGTCCAACAACCAGTGTGTTCATAATACAGGATGACGGGAAAGAAGTCGCAACTTGTAATGAGTCTCCTCTTGATAGAAAGGAATCTTTCTCCGTAAACACCCTTAGAGATAAAGGACAGGATACAGTGTTTAACAGAAATGATGACAACACAGTGGTATTTAACTTCATAAACATTCCAGTTGCGAGTGAGCAAGATGAACCAGAAAATGTCAAAGAAGATAAATCAACTTCGACCATTTCCACTGCTTCTCTTCGTGAAGCCACCTTTGCGGGAGACACTTCCACTAAACGGACGAAGCAACACAGTCCGCGACTTCGTCCCAGACGTGCCAGAGCTCCGAGTCCAAAGAAAGAGAAGAAAATTGCAGCTATCAATGCCGTGATTTCAGAGACGAGTGTTTCTGTCGGTAGACTAGCATCTGCTACCATTGCTGCAAGTAGAGGAACATCAATTATAGATCCGCGCATAGGTAAATCAAAGAATGGATATGTACCTACCAGCTCTACAAAAAGGTCAACGATGCTTAAATCTACGGAAAGAAGGGAAAGTCCAAGTGTTGAAAGAGGCAGGAAGGGAGTCCATAATAGTCCGTCTAAACCGAGAAAGAAAATTAAACATAGAGAAACCGAGGTCATATATGTAAAAAGGGAACCGAGTAAACAGAAAAGGTGCATCAGAGATAGAATTTCGATCAGAAATGTGAGACAAAGAGATAGAATACATGAAAAATTCCTTGATACAAATGACGATGGGATGTTACCCATTGACTGCCCTGTACAAACTGCTGTTGCAATGAGAACATCAAAAGTCAGATTTAAAATACCTGATAAGGAAAACACAGACGAGTCAGCTCTGTCCTTAATCAGCGATCGGTCTCTGAATTCGGACAGATATCAGGCTTCGTCCTCAGCAAGTTCTACCCGTAGTGAGATACCCGAGTACTATGACAGTGAATGCAGCACATGTAACGGTAAAAGAGATCGATCTTACTATGATAGCGATTGCAGCACGTGTAATGGCAGGCGAGATCAGGCCTATTACGACAGCGACTGTAGCACATGCAACAGTTCAAGGGGTTTCTCCGGTTCTGACAATGATAATCAAGCAGAGAGCAAAAGGAGTCCATCTCAGGCCTCTATATCCTCTGATACATATGTTCCATTGAGTGCCATTCCAAGGTCTAAACCATTCATTGTATCAACGAAGCCTGGCAAGAAGATGCACGTGTTCCCCGAAATTAATGAACCATTGAGTGGTATCCCAAGAGCCAAACCGTTTATTGTATCAACAAAGCCTGGCACTAAGGGTGTCATTCCTCTAACAAAACCATGTGTGTCACCAACAAAAACAGAGAAGCATGCTAGAATATCCTCTCCTTCGTCAAGATGTTCTTCTGTCCGTAGTATCCGTTCTAAGGACGTCACAAAGAAGTCGTCTACAAATATTCCACGACTTGCATCAGCGGAGTTGAAGAACATTGATTTGAGCAAGGTTCCACCACGTCTCATGATGTATGTCGAGCCAGTGTCCTCTCATCCCAAAAGTGAAAGCAAATCAATCAAATATTTGCAAGAGACGTCGACTACAACTCAAAGTAACACACGCATAAAGTCGAAAGTAAAGAATACTCCAGAACCAACTAGGAGAAGGTCAACCCAAAATGATATTCAACAACTTGTGCATGAAAGCAGATACACAAAGGCTAAAGATAAACGCATAGCGGGTCTACCTAGGTGTGCTACGCTTGCGGATACTGTAAGAGTAAAAAAAGCAAAATCCAGCCCAAGTCAATGGGCATCTAACGATTCAAAACTGAAAAGTGAAATTGTCAAGAAACCCAGTTCAAGCATCGGTACCAGGGACAAAATGAGACAAAGTAAAGATCCTAGACCAGTTACCAGGAGCCAAGTAACCGTTGCTGTCAAACCGAAAAAGAGTATCCAGGTAGGTTGCATGTTATGATTGTATCCCTAGTGTACATCAGTTATAAAACTGAATTGGGATATGTAATTTTAACCATTGTAGCAAAAGATGAAATGAGCATATATATTGTGACTATTGCAATGGACCCTTTTATATTTTATTGTACGTACTAGTTTGTTAATTTCTGTGTATAAAACAAATCAAACGTACTCGAGAAGTATGCATTTTCAACGTGTCAAGTTATACTCACTGTCAAATAATGGGATTTCAAAGTCGTACTTAAGTCAAATCCAGATGCCCTCATTCTGTACTGAAAACACATTTTTGTCCCTTAAAAAATGACCCGTTCCACAAGAAACCAACAGTGTACGTAAAGTATCGATCCGGTACAGCCTAAGCATGCCGCGCAGGCTTACCCGGGTAGACAATTTTCGCCTCCTGTGGATTTTCTGTTTCAAAAATCATCACTCTATACCTCTATCCCCCCTTATACGGAATAAGTCGGCCCGGATTAGCATGTGCGGACTGCGCAGTCTGATCTGGATCGATACATTGCGCAGAGTCCATGCTATTGGTTTTCTTGTGGAACGGCTCAAATGTTGATGTGTAAAGTATTGTAACACTTCTTGTAGACATAGCCTTGAAACACATCGTTTATTCCATGCTCACGTGAATCAAGTCATTTTATCCTTGCTGGCGTGAATCGAGTCATTTAATCCTTACTCACGTGAATCAAGTCATTTAATCCTTGCTCGCGTGAATCAAGTAATTTAATCCTTGCTCGCGTGAATCAAGTCATTTAATCCTTACTCACGTGAATCAAGTCATTTAAACCTTGCTCGCGTGAATCAAGTCATTTAATCCTTGCTCACATTAAACAAATATGCAAGACATCTTTGAAAACATCCGAGTAAAGTTTCAGTAAATATTATCGAAGACATCTACACAATGAAAGAACAATTATTAAATAGAGTTTAAAACGTTGTGGCAAACTGAGAAATACCACATTGTTTGCATACGTCATCTGCTGCAGAGGCGTGGGAAAGGATTAAAGTTAGTTCAATTACTTTCAGGACAAAACTGTTCATACAGCCACCCCAGTAAATCCAAAGAAATACACCCGACCGTGCGTACAAACCCGATTGTCCCAAGGTGATCAAAGCTCAAAGGTCAAACGTGGTGAAGAAACAAACCTCGGACAAAATGTACAGAAGAAAAGTGGACAAAGTATTAAATTGGGCTCAGCAACCCGTAGCAGTTATGCCAAAATATATAATTAATTGTGATAAATGACTAACAGGGGAGCTAAAAAATGACATTTATATATTTATAATTGAGATTTTAATTTTAAAACTAAGTATCGCCAAATCTGTGCAAAAGAAGCATAAACATGTTAAATAAGCATTTTAATTTAAATTTAATTTTGAACTATAGGCTATTTGCTTTGAAAGGCGGATGTTCAAGTGTTATCTCCTTAAGCTGTCTTGGCCTATAACATTAGAATAAGAATTCACAATTAAAAATTACCTATCTTTAAAGGCTTATAATAATCAAAATATCATGAATTTAAAAACTTATTCTTTAAAAAAAAGAGGTTTAGGCTTCAACAAAGAATATTTTTGTTTTATATGTTTCATAAAAAGTAGGAATAAATTTAGAGAAAGGAGCGTTAGCTTTAACCAAGCATATCAATATTGCAACTGTTTCATAAAAGTTAAAAAAAGAAAATATTATTAATTTATTATAAAAATGGATGTTAGCCTCAACCAAGTATATAAGTATCCAAATTTTAAACCATATTTGTTGGAAAAAGAAGAATTCGCTACAACGAAACATATTGTTATCAAGTAAGCTTTTAAACAGGTTAATATATGTACCATCTTGCAGCCCGTAAGTTAATACCATAAATTCCAATAGTACTCAGGTAACCTCTGGCGTGGTCTTGCAGCCCTTAAGTTAATACCAGGAATTCCACGAGTATTCATGTAACCTCTGGCGTGGCATTGCAGCCCGTAAGTTAATACCAGGAATTATTCCACGGGTATTCATGTAACCTTTGGCGTTGCCTTGCAGCCCGTAAGTTAATACCAGAAATTCCACGAGTATTCATGTAACCTCTGGCGTGGCCTTGCAGCCCGTAAGTTAATACCAGAAATTCCACGAGTATTCGTGTAACCTCTGGCGTGTCCTTGCAGCCCGTAAGTTAATACCAGGAATTATTCCACGAGTATTCATGTAACCTCTGGCGTGGCCTTGCAGCCCGTAAGTTAATACCAGGAATTCCACGAGTAGTCAGGTAACCTCTGGCGTGGCCTTGCAGCCTGTAAGAAAATACCAGGAATTCCACGAGTATTCAGGTAACCTCAGGCGCGATCGGACATCCCCGTAATTTAATACCAGGAATTACACAAGTATGCAGGTAACCTATGGCGCGGCCTAACAGCTCATAAGATAAACCTTGGACAAGTTATCTAAAAAATAATGCCAAATTCGACAAAATAAAATAAGGGATAAATATTTTCTTTAAATCAAAGCATCATAAATACAGACTTTAAAAAAATCATTTTGAATTAAAAAAGGCCATGTCGGTCCCGGACGCTTGATGTGCTTATTAGTGAAACCCGTTTTTTATTATTTCAACTGTATGTGTCATTAAATAAATAAATAACATTTAAGGATCTTATGGATAAATATCTTTAGTTTAATTTAAAAAAAAGACCATGTCAAATTTGGCCATATGTCGCTCCCGGACGCTTGATGTGCTTTTTAGTGAACCTATATTTGTTTATTTCAACTGTATGTGCCATTGAAACAATAAAAACATGTATGGCTATTGTAAACCTGTGATTTGTATTTGAAGCCTTGTATACACCATGCTCTTGATTTCGATAGTTAGACAGTACCGATAATACAAAAATGTGTTTTTTTCGGACATGGAGCAGAGACGGTTCAAATCCTGGGCCGGATTCCACCAACCATACATAGCGCTATGTAATGCTTAACCACTTAAGAAAGGTCGGACCACAAGCCAGCATTCATGTGTTACAGTTCAAATTAACTCAACTCAATTTCAGTCTGTCATAGTAATTTGACTATGGTGACAGAAATTGTAACTGACCAACACTACTTGTCAAGAAATGAAATATCTGGGTTTAATTCTTGTTAAACAAGATGTGTTTGTGAAACACTGATGCCCCCTAATGACAACATCTACAAGGAATACACATGTGAAATATGGAAGCCGTACATGTTACGGTTTAAAAGCTAGTAGTGGCCAAGGTTAAAGTTTTTATGCCACAGACAGAGGGACAGGCCAACAACTAAATGCCCACCGAATCCCTTCGGGGGGCATATAAAAACACCAAATATGATGAATAAACTCTTAAATAGTGTATGTGTTCTACGGTAAGCATCGTTCGTAGAATGGGTCCTAGTGTGGCTTATGCTAGTTTGCCAAAGGAAATTGTTGAGGTTACGGTTGAAAAGACAGGCTAATTCTAAATTATTATTTTAAAACCCACCAAAGTGCTAGAAATATCTATCCCATGGATATGTATTTTAGAAATGGTGACAAGGTCTTTACGCTCATAAAACTTCTGAATAAAACATAATCGCCATTCCACTAGAAAATAATCATTGTGGACTTTTCGTAAAGAATAAACCCGGATCAGCCTAAGCATGCCGTGCAGGCTGGCCCGAGCAGACACTTTTCGCCTCCTGTGGATTTTCTGTTTCAGGAATCATTACTCTTTACCTCTACCCCCTTGAGACGTAATTTGTCGGCCCGGATTAGCCTGTGCGGACTGTGCAGGCTGATCTAGGTCGATATATTACGCAGAGTCCACAATGTTGGTTTTCTCGCTGGACGGCTCATATGTCAGTTTAAATTCGACGAAATCACACATATGACATAATAGGTCATGATGTATCTTAGTAGAAAGAGAAGATTAACCTCGTCCAGTAAATATACAGAAATGAAGGTTATTCTCAAGAAGCTTTAAAGTTAAGATTTTATTTTGTTAAAAAGAGGTTTAACGCCTTTTTCAATAGTATTGCAGTTATATCACGGCGACAGTTCACATATTCATGCGATCCCTGTGTTAACAATCCAGTATTAGGCTTGGATATATGCCTTATCCAAGGGCACGTTACCATGACTGCCGCGACTAACCCGGAACGACTGGTTCTAAATCACCGACGCTTACCACTAGGCCTTGGCGTCATGATATGGGGATGTATTTATTTTCGTGTCATGCTGTAGGGACTTTCACTCGCGTTGAAGGTAATCTGCACATCTGGATGAAAATGTGTTTACATCAGTGAAAAAAGACTACCAGCGACAGTCAACCACAATTCAACACGGATTTAGAAATATTTTGGATAAAGGTCGACACATGGAATGGGAAAGATCTTTACTTTTGTTCCTTTTGCAAACCTCATGCAACTAAACGATATCCAAAAACTTGATGAATAGATTTGCTACCTCACAAACTTGCCTATAGTGAACAGAATATAGTCGAAGCCGGTGACTAAAACTGTCCCGACATCAACTTGGAAAACTGCTGACTGCTGACAGGGAAGTACAACGGGTGCTTAGCAACCTCTCCATCCACCAGCGTCTAACACCAGAGATAACATCGTGCTAGACATGTTGTTGTTTTTGTGTGTTTATACAAAGTACCATTCTCTCGTCAAATCTTCCATCTCAGTTCCTGGTATCAATGACCATGCTACAAACATCTTTCCTCAGTACAATCACTGTCAACCACACATATCTTATTATCTGCAAAAGCTGGCCGGAAAGAGATATCTAAGGGCATGGACAAGTTATCATAAACAATCGACAACACACAAAAAAACTATAAGCTCAACGGCTTAATCCCTCTTGAATATTTTTAAAACAGGCATCGAAATTTCAATGAAAAACCCCGTCCCAACGGCACTCAGCAAAAAGCGTCAATCAGTGCCTTTGGTTCAGCAGAAAATAAGGAGCATGTCGAGCCGTCTACTCCAGTCTTTACAACTCACATAAAAGAGCAAGCAATGGGAAGCTTAAACGTGCCATAATGGAATGTAAATGAGCGTTTAAGAAAGTCGAGATAGAATACATCTACGGTACTATACACGATCAACTTGAAGAGAACAACCATTAATCATGTGTGCGATTTGTCCAATCCCGTAGACAGGACGAAATATGTCGTTTTAGTCCCCATTAAGAAAATGTTCAGGAATCTGTCGTGTCCGAATGGTTAATGTCTGGGACTTGGAACCGGACGTCCCGGTGTCAATCTCCAGTCGCGGCAAAAAGGTCATGGCGTAGAACCCTTGGGCAAGGCACCTTTACAAGTCTAGTTCTGATTCGATTACCCAGAGATCATGAATCAGTGAAATGTCGCTGTGATATAACTGAAATAATGTTGAACACAGCGTAAGAAACAAACAAATCAAACAAACAAATGTTCCGATTCCCTTACAATAGCAAAAACCCCACCCCAGGTGCTAGTTGACCAGAAACACTACACCTTCAGTATAATCTGCTACGGTACTTTAAAAGAGATGCTAAAACATTACAGTTTAGGTCAGTGTTTACAAGTGATGAAGACGATACCCTGGTGCGACGAAACAATCCAAGAGACCAATTCCTCCCTTCATTATAACCACATTTACCACAAAAAGGGACGTTAAATAAGTTTAGGTCTCTGCCACACATGATGGAGAGAAACTGGTATTTGGTATCAACGCACCCAGTAATGGTTGTTTAAATAAACTTAAGATCAGTGATACAATAATTAAGAAATGAGAAGGTCCGTGGGTGGCATTTGCAGTTAATAACAACACAACGTCATCTTCGTTGTTAGTGCTGTTGTTGTATTATAGGCAAATCCCCACTCTCGAATAGCGGCACTCCAA
>JAUELF010253368.1:0-11750 GCA_031471495.1 Clinocardium nuttallii
GATTTGTTTAAAATAAGTGTTGTTTGCCATTTCATTTTTTCTAGAATCATCTTAAGTAAACAAACAAAAATCCTCACTGATACTATCACATTTCTCTGCGAATTGTCAAAAGCTCTGCATTATGTCGGCATTTTTCTTATATATCGCTTTACATTGCCCTAGCTAAAGCACAGGATGTCGATTTGCTAGCATGACAATGTTTACTTCGGCATTTATCAATCGGCCGAAACTCCGAATGTACACGCTTACTACCGACACACGGATTATATGATGTTAGTGTTAATTTGCTATTTTCTTGAACATTGATTCTCTGTGTTGATACGATATTTAAAATATGACTTTACTTTATTGAAATAACACATCAAAGTGATGCAATGGTCCTACAGTGTTAACCACGTCACTCACTTGTGAATGGGCATATAACTAAAAATTCATACGCCTGCCGACAAATGAAGTATATATGCATTTACTATTAATTTGATATTTTCTAGAGAATTGATTATCTATGTTGATTCGATAGTATAAATATGATTTCACTGTATTGAAATAACACGTAGGAAGTTATTTTAATATCCAAAAAATACTAGGACTATTTAGGTGCAGCTAAGGTGTAGTGTCAGCAGAAGCAGTAGTTTAACCGTGACTTCCGGGACGATTTCGATATCTGTAACAGAACTTATTTTTTGAGAAATACATGCATTTAAACCCTTTCCTATTTATACAACACATCTACTGCAGGCAACTTTGAAAGCATTGTGATACTGATATGGAAAAGAAATATATACTAAATGGAAAAATGATAATTGAAAAGAGTTGAAAACGTTGAGGCAAAAGGAGAAAATGCTGATAATGAGTCATCTGCTGCAGATGTGGCAAAAGGTATTTACATGTGGCATTATAATAGATATCTTTTTCGAACGTAAATGAAAATATACTAAATTATCAATAGGTATGTTAGTATTATTAACCCTTTCCCTCATATAGACGCTTTCTGACGTCTCTGCAGCAGACAGATTTTTGAAAACATAGTGACAAAAGAAGAAAGTGCAATTTCTCCTTTTGCCACAATGTTTTTTACTTTTAGTCATAGGTTATCCATTCAATTTTAGAGATTTGCTATGTTTTGACAAAATATGTTCAAAGTCGTCTGCTGCAGAATTGTCGTATGAGGGAAAGGGTTAAACTGCTCTTTATTTACCTTTCAGCCAAATAGAACATACTACCTGGAAGAGACTCAGAAAAGGGCAGAAGATTGGGTAAAGGACTTAAACAGAGTGTGGAAACAATACTATGACATTTCCTAGCATTACTTACAGACATACATACATAGCCAACAAAGAAATCTTCAATGTTTTGTTTGTGTTTAGATTTTTTCTTGTTAATCACATGTGATGGTCTTACATTTTAACCACGATAAAATGTATCTTAGTACTAATGAAATATGATTTGTTGTGACTCACAATTAGTGACTTATATACCATCTCTAACATGTAACACATTAGCTGCAGAAGAATCTGGAAATATCTTCGCAAAAAAAAGGAAAAATCTCAAAGTAAAATTTCATTATAGCGTTGAAAAAATGAGAAATTGCTCATGATTTGCTCATCATGAGCAATTTCTCCTTTTTTCAACTCTATAATGAAACAATTTGTGCGATTTACCTTTTTTTGCCAAGATATTTTCAAAATTTGTTTGCTGCAGAGACATCAGAAAACATCGGTTTATATACAGCTTTTGATGACTGCAGCAAATGCGTTTTGAAAACATTGTGGAAAAGGAGAAATTGCTTATGATAACCAAATGTTTAACTACATTAAAGATTTCTTCATTGGATTTCAAAGCGGATAACTTTGTAATTATTGCACAAGGTACAGGGTTAACCTTTTACCACCTACAGCCGCATTCTGATGCACCTGTAGCAGAAGACTCTTGAAAACATTGTGACAAAAGGAGAAATTGCTCACCTCGGGACACAATGTTTTATGAATAATCATTATCCAAACATGCATGTTGAGATATTTACCTGTAGTTCTGGTAATTACTCGAGGACATTTCATGGTGTTGGCATGAGTGAAATAATGTTGAAAACAGCGTCAAACCCTGTTAACCCTTTCTCCTTATATATACCCTTTCTGATGGCTCAAACAAGCAATTTCTTCTTTTGTCGCAATGTTTTCCATTTTTAGTCATGTTATCCATGGTTATCCATGCCATTATAGAGATTTTTCTATTATTTGACAAAATATGTTCAAAGTTGTCTGCTGCAGATTTGTTGTATGAGGAAAGGGGTTAAACCAAAAAGCAAACACTTGTAGATTAACATGGATTCATACAGTTAAAAATACCCCGCAGATGTTGTATGTATTGTGCATCAGGTTTTTGTTAGGAGAGAAACTGTTCATCTATTTATTTTATATTGTATAAAGAGTTTCTATTTTGCCTGAATGTATTATTTAGCAATGAGGAAAACTGCTTATAAATTGAAATATATGCTAAATTTGTGAGATTAATTGACATGTGCTAAAGTATATTTGTGTTGGGGGAACATAAATATTCAGATGGAGAAATGAAGCTTTGTTGTGTCATGACCGCGTCGGTAGTGTAGTGGTAGAGTGTCTGCCTGAGGTCGTGGGTTCGACTCTGACCGAGTCATACCAAAAACTTTAACAACTGTAGTAATGACTGCACTCCTTTGCGCTCAGGTTTGCAGGGTTAGCATTACAACTGACTTGTTGGTTTCAGAATAAGTGGACCAATGGTACTGGTAACTTACTAAGGAAACGCCGGGATATAACTGGAAATTAGTTTAAAATACCCAACAATCAATCAAGTATTTTGTTATGATGCTCATAATAGAGATTCTAACCCTTGCTCTAATATTGACAACTGGAGATTCCTCTTCAGTGGAAGATTATATTGTGGGGAAAGGAGAGTTGTTTTCTGCAGAAGGATAAATAGTATCAGACAAAGTGGTGTGTAAAGTCAAACCATATTGATTCATTAAAAAATAAAATTTGTTGAGCAATTTCTCCTTTTCCCAAAATGTTTTCAATGTACACACTCAAACTTAGAACACACATATTTGTACGGAAAAGCTCACAAATGTCTAGACCACACCAGGGTTAGCGTTAGAGATTTATAACAAGGCAATGCGTTTGAAACCCAGTCATGGCAGATTTTCAATTGGCAAGGCACATTTCCTAGACAAGTACTGTTGAACTGTCAACTTGATATAACTGAAATAATGTTGAAAAGGGATTAAAACGACGGTGGGAAACTTAACTCATATTCAGAAAACAATGGATAATTTGAACAAAAATGAAATGTTCCGTGATCAACCAGAAATTTAGAGAAATAAAGAAAGTTGTATTTCCTATCATATTTACAATGCTGCAGAAACATCAAGGAAAAGGATTAAATATATATTTTAAAGACCTCGTCACCTAAAATACACTGACCTTTGACATTCAACGTTTATTATCCCTTTCCCAACTTCAGATACATTTTGATAAATGCGCAAGATCATATGTCGAGCCCTGTGTACGGACAGCCTAATGTGATAAGCCAATTGATGCCAGTTGAACAATTACTATATATTTGACAAATGTATCACTGTTATCTAGAACATAAGACTAGTTCAATATTGTAAGTTTCTGCACAATAAGTAGACGTATTGGTGTACAAAACAAAAGTCTTTGAAACAATCAAATCATAACTGATCCAGACTGCATGTTGTTCAAATAGGTTTCTGGCCGGAGAAGTAACTCGAATACACAAGTATTAATGTTTGTCTCTCCAATTGTTGACCCAAGGATTCCTAAACACAAACCTACAAAAGGTTTTCGAAAATAATTACTACATCATAATTCAAATGCAACTTTTTTCTAACTTGAGCATGTTGAAACTTTGTCAGAAGGATATCTTGGCTAAAGATAAATTGAGTTATATCTGAGCCCAAAACCAGATCACAAGGCCAAACTTATTTAAGACAAAATGGGTTATCGTCATTTATGATGTGGTTGGCATGGCAAATCACATTGCATTACTCATCTGAGCTATCAATGGACATCATGGCCATCTTGTTTTCATTTGGACATTGCTCACAATCCCCCACCATTTCCAGACACCGCCTGAAAAGAACGTTGTACTAACAGAATGTACACAATGCGGACCTCTTCTTGATATATTGAATGAAGTAACATCTGGCTCGGTAGTATAGTCGGTAATAATTTGGTTTCGCCAACAAGATGCCAGCCTACGTTTCCACGACCACCATAGAGGCATTCAACGGGGCTACTCACATATCATAAAATAGGTTATGGGGTCCTTCTATATGACACTTTAGTGTTCATAAATTGTTAATCACATTTTGATATCATATGCCCAAGTCATAGTGTCACGTTTTGGCCTCGCCATTGTGCCCCCTTTCTGACGACCACGATTTGGCAATTTCAGCTTGGTGCCACGTCATAGCCACGTGCTAGCCTCGTTGTATGTTTTAAGACAATTTAAAGGTGACACCGAATATCAAAATCGGGTTGTGTGTCGCCACGTTGTTCCAGTCTGTGCTTCGTTATGTCTCGCTGCCGCCACGTTCAGTAAAAACGCGTCATGCAGTGATGACCCTCTACAAAGAATATTGAAATAATTACAATCCATTGACGCGACAGAGCGTATCATATATAGGATACCACATCGTAGCACAACATCTAAACACCGTAGCCAACGTAGTACACCGTGTTATAGCGTGACCTAACGTAGCATAGCGCAGCACAACGTGTCAACAAACGCGACATAACGTATCAACCGGTGGGACGCTCCATGTTCACGTTCTATTAGGTTTCTGATTCGTTATACTGCGCTGTGCCACGTTGTGCGAAACGTGTGCGAATTTTAAACAAAATTTAAAATTTCCACATCCATCTTTTTTTCAGGTTTCATTACGTTTTCTCACGTTTCCAAACGTGGCGTCCAACACGTGACCGTATGATTGGGGCATAACAAGCTAAATTAACAGGATCTTTAAAAATATTTATTCAATATAGCTAAAAACTATGCATGAAACTTTAAAGATAGGACTGCATATGTGGGCTACAACCCAAGCAGAACACTTGTGTTAATAGATGTATTATGAAAGAGCTTAACATAACATATGTAATAAGACTTTCTAGTTTAAAGAGTGTTCAGTTACAGATGAGTAACGTTAATAGTAGTTCACACATTCTATATAGGATGTTGATCTCAATTCCCTTGCAATTAATACGTTTTCATAAACAAAAGATGAAAGTCTAGAGTCAAAGGGTTTTTTGTCAGGGTTTTTTATGGGTAATTATTTGAAATTTACCTTTTATTAAGACAAAGATGAAAGATGATTGAAACACTGGGTTTCCCCCCTCGAGTTTACCAAGACGCTGATTACAAATGGTCCGGGACATGTTTTTATTTACGCCTCTGATTTGGTATCATATTGTTTATCGGAATGTTTAGCAATAGTTTTTTTCTGTTTATATGTAACACGCACACACAAAGTAATCCTTTGCCTTAAACATCTGTAATTATAAGTCTCTAGATTGCAAACAAGAATACAATTGAACGTTGTCTTAGGGCCTTGCGGGAATTTAAGGACTAATTTGGTGACTATTTTGGCTATTTTAGGAAGAGCCTTTGGACTGTGTGTGTTTTGGGGGAGTCTATTTGGTTTGGGGGTTAATTATCTGACCGTGTTTTAAGTATACTTTAACGGAAATCGTTCACGCCTCACCATAACCTTGTACAATTCACCATTTACGACAATGCGGTCTATGTACAGTAACGGAAGAACAAGCAGTCCCTTCATATGTGTAATGAACCTCGCGACAGTAAATTAGCGAGGCCGTTTTTAAATCGTAACTGGTGCTATCCATTTTGCCCCATATGTTTGGATTCTAGAGCCTCCACCGCCGCGCCCCAAAGACTTTGGTTTGATCCCGATTCGAAGTCTTTATTTAAACCCTTTCTAACAAGCAGACGCTTTTTGACGCAACTGCAACATATTTAATTTTACACAGTGTTCATACTTAAGATGGACTTGTTCATATGTCTGCTTCAGATTTTTGTGAAAGTATTTTAAAATGGTAGTAATCGCCTGCCTCCGCAGCAACTTAAGTTGCAAAATGCACCAGTCTTAAGATAAACATATTGGTTGTATTGGTAGTTTATACATGGAATGCCGCGATATAACTGAAATATTATATAATGCGGCGTAACAAACCTTTCATATGATCTAATCGTTATCCAATTTGATATGAAACTGAAGTCTGTGTCCCTTCAATGCAATGTCATGTTCTTCCTTACTTTGATCGTAGACTATGATGAACATGAGCAAGTTCAATAAGCCTGTCTTATATGTATGGGTCTTAGAAATTACTTTTTGAGTAATGGCCTCTTTTGGTGTAATTTTGCGGAAACCGTTGGATAATTGTAATTGTATCGTAATGCAATTATTCTTTTTTATATTTTTTAAATATAAATATATTGAAAATATTTCTTATGTAAAAGATCGATATTGTTCTCATTTGGAAAAGTGTTTATTATTAATTAATTGACATGTTGGGTATTAACAACGTAACACATGTCTGGTTTCTTTGACACTTAACTGGGGATGTTTCAACACAGGACCTTAATAGAGTAACCTTTTTATGATGTCCCTTTTCTGACTTTGCAGATCTACATGCTCAACTGTTTATTCTACGATTACGTTTTTGGGAATACCTCCGTATTTTAGCCTTTAAGAAACGTATTGGTGATGGGATATAATGGAATAGGTGTTAAGTTTGGTACCCATTGATGCTATATCGCGCAGACAGTCTTACTGCAGACCGGGTTTTACAGGCACCGCTGCACTTAAAACGACGCTTGCTGGAAACCAACTATCAAATCGGTCGACTAACGCACAAACTCTTCACTGCTCACAGATACGTCGATATATGTCTGCAAGAAACACCATTGTCTATATAATTGACAAGAGTCTCACAGAGATAAACACCATCGCTGAGTGTGAGCGAATGAAGAGGAAGCGTCTATAGCAACCGAATTAGTGTACATTGCAATAGTGAAGCGAGATCTGTTAAATCTGGCAGTGTCTGCGTTATCCTCTTCTGTTGTATGTAGTCTATATGATATTTTTATTGCAAGAATGTTCACACAGTCTGTGTGGTCAAGGACGAAAGTGTTTTTTTTTTTGTTCTTTACCTTGCAGTTTGTACATAGTTGCAAGAACTGCCGTCGTGTTAAAACTGAATTCTTGGTGAAAACGGCGTAAAACCTATATCAAACAACAAACAGTTACAATGAATACATTTATTTATAATCAAAATATTTTCTTCTGAAGTTTGTACACATTTGCTAGTTCTGTCACAGAAATACTACTTAATAAACCTGTTTAATGGCGTAAAAACCCATACAAAATTGAAAAACAATCTTAATAGCAATTAAAAGAAACAATTCAATGGAAGAGACACGTTGGTGGGAAAACCCTCTTCAATGCATTGAATATGCTAAATCATTGGTTTCGGTAGCATACCTGCATAACTATGTTTTTGGTATATGAGTGCTTAGGTCGCTGGTGAAGAATACATTTGACACTCTGCAGAAGACATTATTATTTTTTATCAGAATTTAAAAAACATTGTTGAAAAAAATATTATAACGTAACTATTAAAATTGACAAACCATTTATCTTGGTCTCGAACTTATATGTACCTTAAGTTGGCAATTTACAATGATCCCGGAACACACTACTATCCAAGAACATCGACCTTATGACCGTGATTCAAAATTGATCATTATTGTATTTGTCCGCACAGTGTGTAACGCCGTTTTCAACAATGTTTCAGTTATATCACGGTGTTTCCTGCGTAAAGTACCAATACTATTGGTCCATTTATCCTGACACCAGCCAGTCAATCGTAATGCTTACCTCACAACTATAAACCTCCAAATATGTAAAGTTCCACTTGAAGAGTCGTTGGTATGGCCCGACCAGGAATCGAACTCGCGACCTATCGCACCCTAGGTGGAGGCTCTACATAGTTCGATATATCATTTATTAACACAGTATACATTTTATGAAAACACGCGTACGTCATAATAAAAAAAAGGCTGCGTCTAGCGATGTGGTGTCTGAATGTATCTGCGTACACTGAAGACTTGAGCGAACCTGTGTACTTATACAGCCTCGTCAGAGTCTTCACTGTCCGCTTACATGTTATGTAGACCTATACTACTTATACACCTACAATTGTAGCTCCGTTTGCTGTATGCCAATACCACTTTGAATGATGTGGACGTGGAGTATCATTATTCCTTTCCCTCATACGACAATTCTGCAGCAGACGATTTCTAACATATTATATATAAAATCTATAATTGCATGGACAAACAATAACTAAAAGTGGACACTGTGTCAAAAGGACAAATTGCTTTTTTTCAGCAATTTCTTCTTTTGTCACTATGTTTTCAAAAACCCGTATACTGCAGAAAACGTCTATATGAGGGAAAGGGTTATGACCGGGTCAACAGTATATGCACAGATGATCGGGTTTAACTGGTCAAGTTATACCTGTTTGTTAATTGTAATTTACATGTATACGTCGGGTTTTTTAATCACCCTAAAGAGGATACTTGGCATGGCAGAGTTTAATCGGATTACAACTCCAGTAGAATGGAGGCTCATCAAAACATCTGAAGACGTCTACCTATCAATTACCTGGGATTCACCGACAAATCGATTTTGTTGTCACGGTTACCATAGCAACCAACTATCGAAGAAACTAATACATTTTCCATTTTGTGTTTTTTCTGTTGCTGTGCCACGTATATTTGTATCATCGTCATCTCCTTGCCTTAGGGTTTAATTCAACTAATAACAAGGTTTACAGCGTATCTTCGTTATTTCTTTGATGCAATTGCTGTTTTTGTCTTGGCTATAATGTAAATAAAAGGGACGATGGCACAGCAAATCATTCATTTAAAGATATTTTAAGCAGTCAGATCGGGGTTTTGTTTGTTCTTAACCCTTTTTCCACATACAACAAATCTGCAGCAGATGAATTTGGAAATATACCCGAAACGAATTTTGAAACTCCCGTTAAATGAAAGTACCATAATTGAATAGAATCGAAAACATGGAGACAAAAGGATAAATTGCTGGTTTTGAGCAATTTCTTCTTTTTCGACATATTTTCAAAATACCGTTAAATGCAGATGCTTCAGAAAGCGTCGATATGAGGGAAATGGTTAAAGCATTTCATTTAAATGTTAAGGGCCAAACTATTTACTGTAGAGCTGTCACTAGTCCCGTTAGAAGATTTGTGTCAGAACCTCACACAAAGGTGTTCATGAGTTCTGTACACGAAGACGAAATTTTACGCATCTATAGAAGCCGACTATTGACAACATTGTGGCACATTGAGATATTGCTCATGATGAGATATTTCTCGTTTCAACACAATGTTTTGAACTTTATTCAGAAATTTAACATAGTTTTGCCTACATTTTGTCAAAGTTGTCTAATTCAAAATAACCTTTTTCTTGAAAAGGTGTTTACCTGATTTTCTACCAAATTGGAACCTCGTAAGTAGGAGGGTGATGTCGCCATTCGGTTTGGCGTTTGTCAAATGTTTGTGACCGCTCAATAAGTGTCCTTTAAATTAACAAATTGCACGTGGATGCATCTTGGATATTATTGAAGAGTGGTGTGGTCTTAGGATTTCAACAATTTTCAGTCATTTCTCGGCGGCTAGTTTAACTAACCATATCCCTTTCTTTGCCTTTTCACACCAGTATCCAACCCGACAGTCTTTGCAAGCAACTGGCTGCTATTCCTTAAATACTGTTCCCAGTTATGATTGATAGCGAACTTTTGTCTAACGTAGGAAAGCATGTTGTCCGAGTTGGGGTTCCAATTTACAAATCCCTGGATTGACAACCCGAATGTTGAATGAGTGGTTGCCTGCAGTGTATTATTATGATCAAGTCATGAACATGTACTTGATCTAAACTTTTGTATACTATCATAACTGGATTTTTTCATAAATACTTCGTTGGTTTCATTCTTTCACAGAAACCAACTTCACATTTGAATAATGCATAAGGAATAATGAACAGGGTATGAAGTTCATGGATGTTAAATGCATTACTTCTCGCACTAAAACCGAGTAAAAATAGCAAGTCAAAGAAAGCACGGACGTAGTATGATGATACTGGACAACATTATATAACATATATATTGGAAATACTTTTATTTCGCGATAGCATCATATATATCTTAAACACCTGTTATATATAACACGCAATCGGTAAACTTATAAACACCTGAAAACAGCGATCGATTACCTCGTGACAGCGTTTACCTTAACATCGCCTCGTGTCTCCACTCAGAGAAAACATTTAACGACTCGTTGGTGCTCTATCGTACACCTCATGTTTCTTCCGGCGATTCACTTCCTTTGGATATTAGTGCGCGATGTAAAATAATTACTGCAGATTTTACGAGATCGTAATCTCTACGAGGCAATAGATATGTCATTGATGACTTTCAGTTGCAATCAACCGAGATTTTTACTTTGGAGTTTTATAATGGTTACAAAGGTATACTGTTTTTGTGTGTGTTTTCCCCATTTATTGTGCATTTCAAAGTGTGTATTTGAACACATCTATTGTTTCTGTAAAACCATGTGTCTATATACAACAATTTTGCAGCAGACGAAAATGTTAAGTCAAATATATGGAGATTCTATCAATGAAAAAATGTTATTGAAGAAAGGTTGAACACATTTTGGAAAAAGGAGAAATAGCTCAATGTGAGCAATTTCACCTTCTTTGCCGCAATGTTTTTAAAACTTGTCTGCAGTAGAAGCGCCAGAAAGCATCTGTGCATGGGAAAGGGATAGATGTATATGATTCTGTTAATCTATATTATATTCATTGTACAATGCTTTGATGTAACCCAATGCCTGGTTTGACCACGATATTTTCCGCAATGAAAACATTTTCTGTTAAGATATGCATATCATTGAGACAAAGAAGAAAATGTTTTGTGAGCAAATCTTCCTTTTTTACGATAATTCAAAAAGTCCTCTGCTGCAATTGCACATGCAACAAATGAGTTGTTTTTTTTACCAATACACTGTCCTTTTTCGTACACCATTGAAACGTAATCGTTACAAATTTATCTGTGACAATGACAGACTTTTCCCTAGAGGTTGCTTTTGGCTACGTTTCATCATTTTCTAAAAATAAAACGCATTAACAAATTATATAAATGTCGTATTTCAGGCAATCATTTAAAATCTAAAAAGAAATGAGCGAACAATACGGTATTCCCGCTGAAGAGTAACTTGGAATTTCTCTCGGAGAATAGTAAAACAATTCAGGCCACAATATATCACAGAAATAATACTATGCGTAATAATGATTACGATTCAGATAACCACGGCTTGTGTTGTTTACTGCATAGACATTAACAATAACACAATACAAATAAGATGAACGTTGATATATTTTTGCTTTCAACGTCGCTTTCTGCAGATTGTTGTATGGGAGAAGGGTCTACCTGATATGATCATGAAACCGAGAATTCTTTGTTGTTCCTCTCCCGTGATGGGGCAATGAATACAAGATAATTATGTAACCTTTCCCTCGTACGACAATTCTGCAGCAGACGACTTTGAACATATTTTGTCAAAAAATAGAAAATCTCTATAATTGAA
>JAUELF010253379.1:0-11748 GCA_031471495.1 Clinocardium nuttallii
ATCAAAGGCGTGTGTTGCAGATTTGTGGTCTATGTGGAAGGGAATATTGACAAGAAGTATAGACCCCTAAGACTATTAAAATTCGCCTACGTCACAAGGACAACTCTTACAAGGATAGTCTTACCTCTATGTATTTGGTCCATGGTTCGACTTTGGAATTCCCTTGTTATTAACACGCATATTACCAATGCACCAAACAGTACAATCAAGAAAAATACTTGGCTGAAAATGTAGATATAGGTCGATTTATTTTTTTCTTGTTAGTAACTACTGGCCCAGCCGGATTTCAAAATACTTTCTTTTTAATGTTCCTTGACTGAAACCTCTTTGAACCTCGAACAAGTGCAATTTTTTAAACACACAGAAACTACTTGATAGAAGTTGATTTAACATTGACACATTTCTCAATATAATAGTGCAGAAACTTAAAAAAAAATGTAATTGCCAGTTTCCTTATATTGACTATTTTTGTTGACACGTTTGATCGGTGTTTAATCTCGACAGTATTTCAGTTATCACTGTAACTTTGGACAACATTTCACCTCTAACATCAACTGAATGATTCCTTATTTTTAGGTCTTCCAACAGGGAAACTCTATTACACTGACTGTTTTATGTAGAATAGACGTAATATAATGTCTGAGAGAACATGCGTCTTACTCAAAGAAAAGAACTTCTTTCTTTACCTCATCTAAAGATACAATGCTAGATATGATCTATTGTGATTTATCATCATTTGTCATTATCAAATTATATCTAAGATCACTGGACAATTTTCATTAAATTACTCAGGAATATTTCTTGTTCAGTCATCTTTCTAAATTGTTTTTAAAAAATCAGAACCATTCATAATCCTGGTTTGCACTGCATATATGTGCACGTTGAATGCTGCACGGATGTGCAGGCTTATTACGCCACATGGAGAAATATTGAAATAACTTGGTGAATTTGAAAACAGGTGAGTGATAAAATACAACATGGTCCACTTATTCTAGTTTCAAAGTGAATCATGACAGATGTATTGATCCATAATGTTTATTTCATTGATTTTCAAGAAAACATCACATTGAACCTTTAAAATCATCCATTATTGAATCCACTGAATGTGTGCTAATGGATACACTCTGGTGCTGTGTCCCTTGTGTGTAATTTATCTACCGACTGTTCAAGAAACTTATATGCAAATTTCAATGAAACAATCCCGACAATGTCCTTTTTATAATATCTTAAAATATTCTAATGCTTGACAACTCCAGTTGCTAGTTCATATACAAATGGATTATAAACAGGAATCTCGATTGATTTCATTTTTTTATAGTTAACATATATACAGTGAACTCGACAGTTCCGGGTCATCGACAATTCCGGGTCACATTTGGAAAAACATGTTTAATATCCGAGAATGAAACAGTATTTTGACAATTTGATTATCAAGTCATATGTCCCATTAGCTTGGCTAGTTTCACTTCGATTTCGAAAATTGTAATTTTAGGAACGGGTGTCGTAATCTCGAAACGCTTGACTGCATCGATACCCGCGAAAGCAAAACCTAAATATTTTTATTTACCGGTCACAGCGAAAACTGCTGACTGTAGCCATAATTGTAGTAGTACAGACATGTATTGCCATACATGTGTAGGATATTTACCACTGCACAATATTGATATTATTGATTGACTTGTCAAAGTTGTTTATATGCCAAAGTAGCAGATAATTTGACAGAATGCACATACGACACTTTCGGGTCAGCCAAATGGGAATTTTTCAAAATTATCAATTTATTAGGAAAACGTTTTTTGTTACTTATAAAGAATAATTTAATGCTTATGGTGATACATCAATGTTTAACATTTACATATTTTGTCAATTATGACTTATAAGTTGGTTGAAATGCAACAGTTTTTGTGCATTTAAGTGTGTACAATAAAGTTGGTATCACTGTTCTGTTTTTTATGCAATAGGTAATTGCAAGAGATACATTTTAGTTCTTTCTTTTTTATAATATTTAAAATGTTAAATGAATATCTTGTTATTAAAGAAACAGCTGATTTGTTGAATATACATTGTTAATATAAACATTTGTCACGTGACCCTTAAATGACAAATTCGACCCGAAACTGTCAAATTTACAGCTTGCAATTGAAGACACTAAAGAAACATTTTAACATTTTTTTATAATTGGTGAATTATACCATATTGAGGAGAAAGCATTTTGTGAACATTATATTATGTTTTGTTTCTCTCAACTTTCCTTTCAAAAGATACAAGATTCGTTAATTTGGTTACTGACCCGGAACTGTCGAGTTCACTGCATATATCTTATTAAACAAATATATAGGGCTATTGTGATAAGAATTTGTCAGTCATCAACAATAAGCGTGTGAAAACCTTTAACCTTCCCCCATAGAAAACAACCTGCAACCGAATTTGCTTAAACTGCTAGGCAAAAATATGGACAATTTCTGAAAATGAAGCTGATTTAAAACATTGTGGCAAAGGAGAAATTATTCATTATAAGTCAGTTTTACTTTTGTTATTGATTTTTCAAAAGCCGTCTGCTGCAGAGGCGTGTGATTGTGGGAAAGGGTTAAAGGCCACTTTTTTTTTATAGAATCAAGACATTTGTATTCTTTATGAAATATATGTCGGTTAGACTTAGGTTTGTGGTGTCTAAAACTAGGTCAAAAGTAGGGAAATCTTGTCAATTATTTATGGAGTTGATACTGTCAAAAGAATGATCATATTGTTTATGTATTAGTTTTATTATAAAAATATATATAAAGGTTTTGCAGAATATTTTTATGTTTAAGCCTATTTTTCAACAAACTGTCGCAAAACAGATACAACCTTATTATTAATGATGATGTTAACATTTTTCCAAATTTCAGTTAAAATGTTACAGTATTTTACCACTTTTTGTAAACTGTTGAATAGTTTTATAAATGCAGGTTATTATGTATCTTTTATACATCTAACACTTAGGAAATAGTATAACATTTGATCAAACTTTGTGAATTTGCAATGCAATAAGGGTCCACACTGCCACAATATTTTAAAATCATTTCCTACATTACCATTATTATTCCAATTTAAATTGAAATACATACTAGCAAATACACAATGTAAACTATTGTGAACGCTTACAACTAAAAGACAAAGAGGAAGTATGATAGAAAATATCTGATTATCTTGTATATTCATTACCATGTTACAAACATGATTTGTAAGAAGCTTTTAAAAAGTCTAGTTCTGTATGTGTTTCATAAAGAGAACGATTTAGACATATATTACAGTTGCCAACATGTAAATCACTAGTGCTTTGAGCTGTATTTTGAAATTACCATTTCGCTTAGTCCTTTTATTTGTATTTTAATGTGAATATTTGAATTGGAATGCACTGACACGATTTTTAGCTTCACTTACAGAAAGCCAATTGAGTTTTTGTAAATGCGAATAGACTCGATGCAATGTGTATACATTCATTTTGTTTCCAACAACTTCTTCCGTTTAACCTCTCGGAGAATTGGCATGAATCATTACAAGTAGCATCCTTCCAAATTAGTCTCCAAAATTACAATTATGTTTTTCTTAACCATGCAAATTTCTGGTTTTCTCTTACCAAAAGACAAACACTTTAAAACGTTTCTTTGCTTATTAAAGCTTCAATGATTTTAAGTAATGCCAAATGCAATTGAGCGTCTTGTTGAATAATGTATGATACTGACCCGTATTAACTTACATAGTACACATTTATTAAAACAATTAACTGGTTTTCTGTGTAGTAAACTGTGTTGTAGTTTACTTCACACTTTATCCTTAAATACACATTTAATGTTTTCCTTCTTATCATCTCCACAGGTAACTCTATCCTATAACAATTTAAATTAACACTTAGTCAGGTAATGACCACAAATTGATTGCCTTAATTAGTTCCATTTAATGTTTTAAACCATTATCCACTATCATGACGGATTAAAACAACTACAGAATTTATGTGTCAGCACAATCATTTTACATAACAGGACATTGTTCAATACACATATTTGGTCAATGATATCTTTGTTGGTACACATTGAAAATAATCATAACCTCTCTTTAAAATAGTCTTATATGTCATGTTGTATTATCGATCATCTCATTCGCCTAAACACAGACTCTGCCAGGTTATATATACTATCTAGTACTTAAATCCTCAAATACCGACAATTAGGTAACTAACAACATATTTACCAAGACCTCAATGTAATGCTGTGTAATATTTTGAATTTAAGTTTTTATTTCTACATGTGCAACAAAACATTGCAGATTCTTTGCTGCTTTGCATCAATTATTCGTCAGGTACCTTTTTGGTATGTCTGCTATAATTATAAAAGTTCCATCTTCAATATCTACATTGATATCAAACTCGATAAAGTCTTTCAGGTCTGATGTTCTGCTTTTGAAATCACAAAATACGATTATTCTACCCTTTACTCTGTAGCGCTCTATATTTGATTCTAGCAATTCAAACATGCCCTCTTCGCTTTGGTATATAACGTTAAAGTTCTTCTATAAAATATATGTAGCACAGATATATAGATCACTGTTCAAATGTAACCCCACCGTAACGTCATTGTCGCGTAGTTTTAGACTTTTTACCATACATATGTTTTCCTTCATAACCTTGAACGCTTAAATTATATGTAGTATTTTTATATATCCATGTTTCGGATAATTTTATGTCTTTTTGATAAATGTGGTTTATAAATTATTAATCAGGCAGTTGCCTTATAAGACCGATCACATTCCAGGCAATATTGGTTTGTTTCTTCTCCTGACATCCTTTTGATTGGACCATGCCACATTTTGTTTCACTGCTGATACATGTGGATGATGATTGTAAAGCTTGCCATTTATATAAAGGTTGTCGCCATACATTCGAACGTATTGTTCCTTGGCTGTATTATCTTTAATTACGTCACGAAGGGCTCTGCGTGCATCGTTGTTCTATTTACGTCGCTGTGAACCTACACAAAACCCATTTTGTTTTAAGTTGTGTTAGTTCTTTATGACTTCAGTCATTACCTTTATCGGTTCGTTGGAAACATTGGAAATTGACAAAAATGGGTTTCTGACGCTTTGTATTTGGTCCTTTCAATGAACATATCGGTGGCATTGGTCGGTTTTAAGGATCTAGCAGCTTGATTCTAAAATTTAGTCGTTTCCATCTCCTACCTTTTTCATATTGATTTCAGCATCTGAATTTCTTTATTAATTGTGTTGATTTTTTCTTTCGAGCATTGCAATTAATTTTCATATGAATCACTTATAAACTTCCATGACTTCTCCACCTCGGTAACTCGATAATCAATATTTTTCTCAAGATCATTTAATTTTGGATTTATTTACGTTACGGTCTGTTCCATTTTGTTTATACTAGGGAGAACTGACTTTAACTGCTTCATGTCTTCAAAAGGTTCTACAACCCTTGCCGGAATTGTATGTGGAGACTGCATATGAGGGGGCGGCGGAAGATTGTACTGTGCTATGGGTGTGGTGGGTTAAAACGGCGTCCGTTGTAGGTTATAGTAGCCTGTATTCCAAATGGTTGAGATAGGTTAACATAGGTTGTAGCTCATCGCCTTCTCTTATAGTAGTCACTATATTGTCAATGCATTTATTCAGTTGTTTCAACTTACTCACCACCACCAACAACAACACAATAACTGGTTTGTTCACTGTTCTCATGTTGTTGAACTTCAAATGGAGAAACTGATTGTATTTTGTTACCCTCCCCCTCCCCGATATTTTGTGCTTTCTTTGGCATCTATAGTTTATCACATATATATGTGCCATAATAAATATACCTATCTTGGAAACTTTAAGTATATTGTTTGGAAGAATTCTATTATGTATTTTGCTCTCATGACTTCGTACATCTTCTCATGTTTGTGAAGCCTCCCTCCATAAAAAATCATTGTATTTTGACCGGTGCTTGTTGATAAATAGCCCGGGCATGAATGGTGCTATACCATACTATCTAGAAATGCAAAGGGCCATAAATCTGTGAGAAATCATTCCGCTTGAACATAGCGATAAAATGTGAAGGTTTCCATTTAGTATCATTGCATTCCGACCGGTGCTTGCTGAAAATAGCCTGGAAACAAATGGTCTTATATCATGCTATATAGAAACTGCTGTGATAAATCATTCAGCCGGAACATGGTTATAATATGCACACCTTCTCTTGTGAGTGAAGCTTCCCAATAAGTATAATTGGATTCTTACTGGTGGATGCTGAGAAATGACCTGGGCACAAATGGTCCTACATTATATCATATAGAAATAATAAAGGCACATCTCCTCTTGTTAGTGAAGCTTCCCATAAGATTTCATTGAATTTAAGTAAGTAGTTGCTGAGAAAATAAGCCGGACAAAAACGGGACGGACCAATGGACGAACAGACGGACGGACAAAGCGGACGCTATATCCTCACCCGAACGACACACCGGGAAGCATAATAACATGACAAAGGCGGGAGCCTAACGCTCGTCTGCTTAGCATTTAAGCGGGAATTTTACAAGACGGCATCTGATACAAAACTAATGTGTATAATTAGTGAGTTACACATTTTCTAAGTTAAGAAGGTAAATAACCCAGTCTCAATACATGACATGGCTAGGTAACTTGTAAAATCTTTCCCTCATTATATTAAACATTTGACAGTAAACAAGTATATCAAGTCTCAAAGTTTGCATGTGAATGACCTTACTCCAAAATTTACGCAACATTCTGACTTAAAAAGTGCAAAAGTTTAACAAGACGTAGTCAAAGTCTCTCTACCTTAAATGGTTAGTGAGGAAAATGAACTTTAACAAAAGACTTAACCAACATTAACATTACCAAGTTTATTACCTGACAGAAATTTGATGGAGATAGAGGTTGTGATTAATTTCAGTTAAGATTGATTAAAACAAAAATGGCTGTTATTATGTTCACTAGGAAATTTAACCGAGGGACCTAATTGTTCACCCCCAATGTCCCAGTTTCAAACTTAACCGATATTTTATAGAGACTAATGTTCTAAATATGAATGTGTTACCTAACGTTTAACAACGCTTTGACAAACGCTTGAAAGTCAGTGTGTGACGAAGTTAGGTTTTGCCGAAACACAAAAAGCCAAACACGATGCAGCCATACCATTTGGTATATACATATGCGTATTTTTCCAAGGAACATGTGTTGCAAATTTCATTTAAAATTATTGACCGTTTTTGAGTTATTAGGTAAGGTTACAGTTTTGTGACGACGCAGACGCTAACGATGACGCTAAATGTATCACATGACCCCGACTGTTTTCTTAGAAAAACAGACGAGCTAAACAGAAATGGTAGTTATGGCTTCCTTCCATGGCGCTCATGATTGCGACGATTGCTGCCAGGATAAATAATACAAGTACTAGTAATGTACCTAGGAATAGCCATGATATAACTAAACAACTGTTGAAAGCAACGTAAAACACCAAACACGGTAATTAAATTTAAAGGTATAACTTTAATTTAGCGGAAAATACGTATGTTGAGAAATAGGAAGTAGACAGATAGAGAGATCCACATTTACACAGGAGGTAAAGAATGAGTTTAACAACAAACCGTGTCCTCCGGAAGTTCACCATGGTTTCATGCAATTGGGTTAGTTCAGAATAATATACGTCCTGGACGGTTAAGATTTGTCCTGCCTATTACTAGGATATCTATAGATAAAAAGAGAAAAATATGTATGCAAAAGTATTGCAACAAATAACTTGAATATCATGAATGATGAGCACCAAAAGCTGAGTCGGTAGCAACGCGGTCATTTCAGGCTTGCGAGTGCGAACCCTAGCTTGGCCAGCATTCTTTCCGACGTTTGGCAAAAGTCACTCGTCTTCCACCAATGGGCCAATAGTATATGTGGAAAAGTAGCAAGTTTGCTTGGAAAATATGTTGTGTGGGGTCCTGGTGTGAGAAAGCCATGAAACGATGAGTAGGTGATATGACTGAAATATTGATGAAAACGGCAATAAACCCCAATAAATCAAGCATGTATCTGCAACAGACGCTTATACATATTTGGGCAAAATAAGATATTTTCATCTCCTTTTGTCAGTATATTTTCAATTCCTTCTTTAAAAATACACTTTCATGAAGCGGATAATTTTGACATCTTAAGTTTGATGATGCAAAGTTGTTGTATATCTGAAAGAAATAAAGATATAGATCTTACTATACGCCTATATGTAAATTACAATAATTCAATGCAATAACAACATAATCTAAACATGCGATCAAATCAAATCCGTATTCGTCTTTGCAATAAATACAGTCAACATAAAATAGCAATTAATCGTATCACATTTCTTTTGAAATATATCAAATTTGTTCTTGGATTTCATTTTTAAACTACCAAAGATAAATATTTTACGTGTGACAAATAAGACCTCGGTTATGTTTAAGACCATCAGAGGCATATGTTTCTGTTTAGATGATTTCATCATACGAAGTAAAACAAGAAAATTGAGCCGTCCCACGAGAAAACGAACATTATGATATATGTGTAATGTTTCAACCCATATCAGCATGCGTATTCCGCGCAGAGAGATCCGGGCCGACACACTAATATTGTATTTTCAATCCACGTCTTCAGGAGTTGTCGTGGTTGATTTTCTTACTCTGCGTTGTGTGGGAACTATACATGTACAGGTCCAAGTAAACACTATTACGACTAAATAATGACACCAGCAGGAATAACAAATATCGAAAATACAAGGAAATAATTTAAAAATGAATATACACGAGTAAGATGTAAGAAATAAAAGCTAAACAATTGTAAAGGTGCAAGCAACCACTCTTACGACTACATATCAAATAACACGCGTGTGCGAATGAGCTCGTGCATGTGATGACCCGTACGACAATTGGAATTGTTAGAGTTGACTGAAATGTCTTGTTAGTAATAAGATGGAATGATAATTAAACAAATTGAGATGAGATTGATAGAACAGATAACATAAGAATAGAAAATGATGAAACGGTACTGTATCAGAACAAATGAAAACAGCCCATCACAATTTTGTTTAACTTTGATCTATGTATATGTTTGTATGAGAAAAAAAGAAATGTTATTATTATTGTTCTTTGTTTCATTTTAAGATTTCATTATTTTCTGTTTTTAAATATTCATTATAACTTAATTTCATAAAGATCATCAAAAACCTGGACAGAAATAGTGTAAATAATATATCATCATCATCGTCGTCACTTTGATGCGACCTCGACTGCATGGCTGTGTAAGCTAGAATACATCATTTTTAATTTGTACGCCACATTTATACATACGCAGGAAAATATAAAATCACGAAAGTTAAGAACATTGCGCGATTAACAATTACGTGGAAATAAAATAAAAAAATACCCATAAAATTAAAGAATGTCATCCATAACGACTAGAAATAAGGACGCATAACGAGTTCAGCCCACTTGTTAACCACTAACTTTGCCTTTGAACTAGTAGCGTATCAGGAATTAACCTTATAAATAATCAAAACGGGCGAACAATCCATGACCTTTCGCCATGGCTCACTGCTCGAATTGGATCTATAGATGCGACACGAGAAACCTGTTTTAATCTTACAGTGAATATGCCCATGCAGAGGAAAGAAATCCATCACTGATAATTTCTTTTTATACTCGGGGTTAACTAGTCAACCAAGTTGAACAGTATACATCGTAATATGCCTAAATAAAAGTACTGAAAGTACTAAAGGTATAATTGTGATCGGTTAAGAGGAGATGCAGACGTGCATATAGAAATATTCTTTTAAAAAATAACCCCCCACCATGACAGACAAGTAATGATGCATCAGGCAAGAATGAAATATTTTCATAGTCCTGGATTCTTGTTGGCCTTGTGAAAATGAATTGAACCCAACTCCGAATTATAATTCGGTCCACATAGTACCTTTTGAATTATCACATTACCCAACAGCTCTACGAAAATCCCGCCAGGAACATTCATAACAGAACAGTGTCTTCCTAGTTATTGACTGTACTGAACTAACTGATGCATCCAGAGTATGCAATCTATTTATACAATACATATTAAGGTTTAAAATGATAATGTTCAGTAAACTTAGAAGCGTAATATACAAAAACAGGTGTGGTTTAAATGATTTTCTAGCTGTTCGTCTCCGATTTACTTTACGTTAAGTGTCTGTTTAACAAAATGAATTACAAGCTTCTATTTTGACAGACAATTAGTATAAAAATAAACAGATTAATATAAACAGGCCTAAACCAAAAGCAATGTAATCATATACATAATCGTTTTGCATTTCCAAAACAGAGGGCAAGCGTATTGATGTTTCGGAGCCTACATGTTGGTGTCCCGCTTGGATTTAAACATTGCAAGCCCCTTTCACAAGTTGTGGATAATCTTTTTGTAAATGACATATGCAATACAATACATTTAGGAATTTGACAGGCAACTACTTATCTATGTACATGTTGCTTTTTGTGGATGATCATTGCCGACTTTGGGTCTTATCAGGATATCGAGCGATATATATCTCCTAGCAATACTGGCGTTTTCATAAGCCAGTTTACCAATCATCTGTCGCTGCCTGCTTGTCTTGATAAGCTAGACTAGTGAAAACTTTGTTATTTGTTTATTTAAAGCTCTGACGAAAAGCAATAATGTTGTATTTTCTAAACTTACAATGCACGTATACAATGGGAAAAAATGTTTCAGTGATTGGAGATTTTTGATATCTTTTATCGTCATTTTAAAAGACATATTGCAAATTTTATTTATTTGTATCTTTGTTTATTCTTTTTAAATGCTTAAATGTTTTTGTCCTTGCTATTAAAGTTTGGCTGTAAACAATCAAATACTGTAATTCATTAAACCTCTAAAATTGTACAAAATTCACTATGGTACGTTATCAAATCATAAACGGTGGGAATTGATATCTCGCCCGCTGAGATGACACAATATCGCACACATAATTACACAGGCATTTCACCTTTCTGACGCATCGAATTTTAAATATATTTTCAAAAAGAACAAAAATATATTTAAAAAATAATGATTTGAATTAGTATAAATAGAAGAGAAAACAATCTGCATCTTGGACCGTTTGAAAAGATATTTTTAACTACCTGCATAAATAATAATAAGTTTAAGCTCCTTAGTATGTCAATGTTACTTTGGTTGACAAACAAAAACCTAAAAAATGTATTAAATGTTAAAGTCATAGAACGATATTAAAAATAGCATATATCTAAGAGCAAATGTCTTCCTTACATATTCATTAACTTATTTGAAGATTAAATAGAAATCACAGTCGTCAATGTTCTTACGATATGCATACAAGGAAGACATGCAACTTTTGAGAGGAACACAATATAGTACATAACTATTATTGGTAGTATTTATATTAATAATCTTAGTGAAATATTAAACAATATGTGAATTGTGAGAAAAGATTGTCGCCTTTTCATATTGACATAAAAGGAGCAATATCGAATCGTAACACATTAACATATACTTTGTATAATATGTCTTCCTAAGGGAAGAAAGTCAGTAACCACTATATATGATAACAACTCTTTATTTAACGAATTTTCGACAACTTGGTCTTTATCAAGATTACAATAATTCAACGGATATTTAAGTGCAGTCCATCTTTGTTTCGAAGAGATTAAGTTGTGATGAAAAGACGTCGTCCAG
>JAUELF010253390.1:0-11744 GCA_031471495.1 Clinocardium nuttallii
ATGTCAATATTGATATTTAACAACTCTTTAATGTTATATGGCTTTATATGGAATGACACAGGTCGATAATGATCTTTAACAACTCTCTAATGTTATATGGCTTTATATGGAATGACACATGTCGATATTGATCTTTAACAATTCTTGAATGTTATATGGCTTTATATGGAATGACACAGGTCGATATTAATCTTTAACAACTCTTTAATGTTATATGGCTTTATATGGAATGACACAGGTCGATATTGATCTTTAACAATTCTTTTAAATGTTATATGGCTTTATATTGAATGACACAGCTTGATATTGCACATGAACATTTATTTTTAAATTCTATCACAAACAATGGTTGATATTAGACCCAACTAACAGGTAACAGACACACATCTGCAAGAAAGCCGAGTCCGCGAAATTCCATTCTTGGACACACAATATTTCAAGAAGATGATGACAAACATTGTAGTTCACATTTTGATAAAGATACTCAAACAAAGTTTTATCTACATATCAACAATTAGATGACGTAATGCAATGGTTGTAGCTACTTTTTGTAACAATATGAAATTACAATCGTTTTTCAGTAAAGCCACAATTTGTTGAAGAAAGAAATAATCTTACAATATAATATATAGTCTTGTAAAACTGTTCATTCATGAAACGTGTATGTACATTTACAAACACCATGTCATAGTATTTATATATATGAGCTTTTCAGCAAGAAACCAACATTGTGGACTCTGCGTAAAGTATCGACCCGGATCAGCTTAAGCATGTCGCACAGGCTAACCCGGACAGTCAATTTACGACTCCTGTGGATTTACTGTTTCATGAGTCTTTTCTCTGTACCACTTTTCCCCTGAGACGGAAGGTGACGCTCCGGATTAGCCTGTGCGGATTGCGCAGGCTGATCTGGGTCGATACATTACGCAGAGTCCATAAGGTTGGTTTTACTCGCGGGACGGCTCAATTTACTTAGCTCTTCTGAAGCATTCGCATTGCGGAGAATAAAGAAGAAATTGCTCATTGTTATTAATGTTTTAAAAAGCTAGAAATGATATTCATGTTAACTTATGTATGAACAAATGTGTTTTGTACCGAGGCGGAATTGAAAAGTCAAATAAAAGAGGTCGACTCAGAGAAGTCTTTGTCTGAGACAGAAAAAAAAGGTTTTACGTCCTACAAAGCAGTTCAAGATGGTCATATGGTTGTTTCTAGTAAACTGAGCATGCTGCTTTTAAAAACGATTGAGATATAGAGTATATTATTTTGTCGCAGCGACACGCCGCTTTCTATTACGCGGGGGAGGGAGGGGGATATCTCGCGAGACAAAAGTTCAGGCGAGAAGTCATTGTTCCCGCACTCCGAGAAAATATAATACAAAGCCTCGTAACGTAACTGCAAATTATGTTTTACTTAATTTGATATGATAAAAAAAAAAGTCAAATTGTAACATAACAAATATTTTTTTCTTGACAACGTTTCAGTACATGTAACAAATGTTGTAAAATGCAATTAAAATTTCAAAAAAAATCAGTAAAATCAGTACTTACTATATAACATTGAACAGTATACAATTACTCATTAAGCCCTTCCTACATACATAAATCTTTAATGTATACATTCTTTATTTCTAAGTTAGGAAAAAGACAAGTTATGCAAAGTTAAACGTTTTCAATGTTTTAAAATACACATTTTATAGATCAAATAATTTCTGCATGAATGACTTGTGAATGACGTCGCGTATGATCCAAGCATTGGTAAAGCCAAACTTCAATATAATTTAACACTATTTGTCGATTTTTTAAAAATATACTTAGATTCTGTTTTGTTACAATTTAAGTGTAGAAATTACAATTGGACCTCACTTGCTAGTTCTCCATAGGAAGAGTTCCAATTTATACTTCGGGGTTCGATTTCCCTTAAATGCTTTTATAAGATGTAATCTTGTTGCCATTCAGAACACGCCACGAGATATGATTTACGATATGACCCGTATTGCTATTTACTTTGAACCTTTGTAAGTGTTTGTTTTGAATGTAGTAACACATATGTAGTGTTATTTTGTATCTATTTGAGAAGTACAATCATACCAATATTGCATTCGTTTCTAGTCTATGTAATGTTTATTAAGCCATAATGTTTGAATTGCGCTAATATATGACACATTCTACATATGAGCCGTCTCGCGACCAAACCAAGATTGTGGTCTCTGCGTAAAGTATCTGCATAAACATGCCGTGCAGGCTAACCCGGACAGACACCCGTCTCCTGTATATTTACTGTTTCAGGAATCATTACTCTATACTTCTATCCCTCTTAGACGGAATGTGTCGACTGAATCAGTCTGCGCGGGCTGATCTGGTCGACACATTACGCAGATGCCGTAATGTTGGTTTTCTCGCGGGTCGGCTCATATTCGAAGTTATGTTTATGACGTTATAAACGTTAACAAAGTAGTCCTGTATACGTGTGTTTGTTATAAACGTTAACAAAGTAGTTCTGTATACGTGTGTTTGTTATAAACGTTAACAAAGTAGTTCTGTATACACGTGTGTTTGTTATAAACCAAACACACATTCGGAATTATTCCAACATTTATTTGTATCTGTACCAGATGCAGAAGATTTTTCAAAAATATTGTGGAAGAGGAAAACATTGTTTTTTTTCATCAGCAGCACTGTTTTCTATTCTGTATTAAATACAGTGAAGGTACTTCGAATTTTACAAATTATGTGGGCTGGTTTGTATCATCAAGACTGATTTATCCTTACAACAGTGAAGCTAACCTGACAAAGGTTTTTTCTTTTAATCATGTACTCTTTCAAAAAATATTTCTTGAATTACGCGAACATTTTCGTTTCTGAAATAATTGTTAATGAGGTGAAGTTTTAATTACACAATGTATATTGTTTACAGATATGTAACAGGCAAATTTGAAAACATCTAGTTAATACATGTAAAACCTCTCAAAATGAATGTATACTTTTTTAATAGAGTTGAAAACATTTTGCTTGAACCGAAAGAGCCGGCTAAATGGGTCTGAAAGATTGAAGTCAAAACAACTATTGCGGTCCAGCAGTAGTTGGTGTGGTAATGGTTCCATACCAGATATATTTGTTATCTTATCTCGATGTAAATGTAAGGTGTATGACCAACATCGTTCTTCCATACCAGATATATGACCTTATATGTTGAAAGCCGCTACACATTCAAAACAAAAAATAATCCTAGCAACTTATTACGAACGAATTGTTTTCATTATATTTGCTGGCTCAAGATAGCCTGACACGTAACCTGTGTATCCCTGTTAATAACCATTAACCCTTTCCATCCGCTTTAGCTATCTGAGTAATTTCTCCTTTTGCCACAATGTTATCCAACCTATTCATTAAATACACGTCCCAATCTAGAGATGTTTCATAAGTTTGCTTAGATGTTTGCAAATTCGTCAGCTGCAGATAATGCCGATGCCCGGTAGCGACACAGGCTGTCAATCCAGGGTTTGTTAGATCGAATTCCAACTCGGCCAACATTTTTTCCGACGTTTGACAACTTGAGTTCAGTGTGAAGAGTGGCATTCATCCTCCAGCAACGAGCTAACAGTTTATTTGGACAAGCAGCAAGTATACTGGTTCAGAAGGCCAAGAAACGCATGCGTAGTTGCACTGGTCGCCATGATATGTTGACGTTGTTGGTAACGGCGTTAAACCCAATTCAATCAATTAAATTATTCAATGACATGTATAATTATATATTTGAATCATAACATTATATTACTCAAACACCATATGATAGTACATTCTAACCTAATGTTAGTATTATCATTTGATAATATAAGTATTATGATTCTATGTTTAAGTCATGAGATTATATGACTCGGAACAACATAGGATAGTACACTCCACCCCAATAGCATTATAATTATTAGCATTATTATTATTAATTATTATTAATTATTATTAGTGTTATTATAATTATTATTTTTATCACTATTATTCATAACTAGTATTAGGTTGGTGGGCAATGAAGGGACAGTAAAGACTCGCCTGGGTCTTCGTTTTATGCGTATGCAACCAGACCCCTTTTGGCCAGCCGCGGGTCAAAATCGTTTTAACTGTCACATGTAAGCAAACACTTTCAGACTGTGTTGTTTACAATTCTTTTGAATAGATAAACAACTCCGTAACTGGCCTAAATGGACTACTTGTTTGTGGAAGCTTTTAAGCGTTTTATCGCCAAACGAGAATCGTCGTTGTGTTTCTATGATAAAGAATTGATTTCAATTTCTGTACTTTCACAACACTTCACAAGCTGAGACATGCTTTGTGACGATATATGACGTCTGATTGTGACTAGATTTATTTATGCTTGCATGTAATTATAATATATTTATTTATGCTTGCATGTAATTATAATATATTTATTTATGCTTGCATGTAATTATAATTTGAAGAATAAAACAATCCGTTTGTGAGTATGCAACGTTAACATTGAGTTTCAATCAAAGTCAAGTTAGCTGGATATTTTATGTAAACGGCGACTTTTTTAACGTTTAAATCAGTAAATTCCGTTCAATTCTGGATATTTTATATTAACATAGGTTCTTAATATTTACGCAAATCATTTGTTTTTGACGTAAGAACACAAATCAAAATCAGAAATCAATTTCAATTGAGTTTACATCTAGTGAATAGAGCAATCATTTGACAATCAGAACGTCAAACTGATCCATGTATCTTGTATCGGTGGTGTGGGATGCTTCGTAACATTTAATTGAGGGAAACATAACTTTTGCCACAATGTTGTCATACGTCGTTTATTTCAGATGAGTCAAAATGCGTCTATAAGTGGGAAAGGGTTAAACCCGCATTATGCTTCAATTAGTCGACACAGGGAACATACTGTTTTAGGCTCTGTCTAATTTTATCGCTATTAGAAACTTTTTCAAGAGTCCAACTTGGATGAATTTAATTTACATACAAGTTATGTTCTGTTAACTCTGTCACACATATACATGTAGATACATTTTGACGCATATGTCGATCACGATTTTGTAAATAGCCACACCGTCTGAAACCGTTTTCAATAATTATACTTTCACATACAAGTACGAATTTCCGATACTTTTTCTCCCATATGTCTTCCAAATCGTAAGTTGCAGATTTAGTGTATGTGAGAAAGGGTTTTAAACGAGTCCGAGCAGGAAGACAGAAAAGTGTTTTGAGTTACGCCATACCGTTAACCATTTCCCTCATATACATGAAGACGCTTTCTGACGCCGCTGCGGCAGGCTTTTTGAAAACATAAATAAGAAATTGATCAAAACGAGCAATTTCCCCTTTGCCACAATGTTTTCCGCTTTTAGTCATAGGTTATCCATTCAATTATAGAGATTTTCCATTTGTTTTGACAAAATATGTTCAAAGTCGTCTGCTGCAGAATTGTCGTATGAGGGAAAGGGTTAAGTGAAAATTGATCAGTATTTCGATAGGTTTGTAACACGATTAATCATTGTGCAGTGTTTGGCCGATTTGTTTTTTGAATAAAAACACAAAATGGAATACATATTGATGAATGGTAGGCCATGCTATTTTATACAATTGAGAGCACATTAATTCTTTTGAAGTTAAATAAAATTAATGGCATTTCAGTTACATATGTAAACTTTTCGCAGATGTGATGATCATTGAATATATTGCCGTTTTATTTAACCCTTTCCCTCATATAGACGCTTTCTGTCGCCTCTGCATCAGACGGCGTTTTGAAAACATAGTGACAAAAGAAGAAATTGCGCACAACGTGCAATTTCTCCTTTTGCCACAATGTTTTCCACTTTAAGTCATAGGTTATCCATTGAATTATAGAGATTTTCCATGTTTTTACAAAATATGTTAAAGTCGTCTGCTGCAGAATTGTCGTATTAGGGAAAGGGTTAAATACAAATAAGAAATAAAGATACGTTGATTTTGGCTTCAGTGGTGTTTTGTTTTGCTGGTATTTGGCGTCGTTTTCAACATTATTTAATTGATATAACGATGACCAGTTCACTGATGCATGGTCCCTGGGTTAACAAACCAGTACAAGACTAGGACATGTACCTTGCCCATGGGTACTCTACGATGACCACCGTGATTGGGGATCTAACCCGGGACGTCATGTTTCAAATCCCAAACACTATTCGGTATTAAAAGACATCAAATAAACATTTGACTAACTTCAATCATGTGTAACATCTCTAAAGTTTAATATGTATTCTACAAAGTATGTGAAATGTTTTCATGGCAATGTCACCATCTCGAACATATTTTAGCACTGTTACAGAATATACATCAATACAGTCCGACCTAAACTACATACATATATACTAAGCTATACCATCTATGATTGAAACTATGCAGGGATCGACAGTTTGATTTTAAATAAAAAATTAAATAAAACAAAACAATAAGACCTTGAAAATGCCATTTTTAAACAAATTCCCAGTCGCAACAAACCGACCTTTAATAGAAATGAAACATATGAGCAAAAGGGGAAATTGTTCTTCGAATCTTGTACTGTTTTACCTTTTACCACGTACAGCATGGGAAAGTGTTAGTCTTCTGGAATGAAAAGAATATTTTGAAATGTTGGTGTGATATAATGAAACATGTTGAAAGCAAGAGAATCTATTCTTCATCGTTTGTACATCTCTCTGATCAGAGGGTAACACATTAAGTAGGGAGATTGGCTCGTTAATCCAAGTATTGCACTAGTCAAACATTCAATATTAGACTTATAAATATTCGCCAACCGTTCGATCTCTATACTTTAACACTATCGGGGGAAATTACTGCGATAAATGTCGGTATATTTAAAAACCTTTTTCCTCATTCAGACGACTTTTACGATGTTTGAAAACATTGTAGGAAAAGATGAAACTGTACAAAACAATGTTTCATTTTCCCATAGTAACTCATTATCGCAGCTCTTCTTCGAACTTTTCAGATTCGGCATTGTCTTTCCTCGAGTGTTTTAAAGTAGTCGACTCTAAAGATATCGTATCAGATAAAGGGTACGAAACTTTTAACTCTTGCTCTTTTATCGGTAGCTTCCCATACGACTTTTCAATTATATGTGTAGAGTTATCAAATTCAATAAACTATAGAATAGCTCGTAGGCTTTTTATGTTAATATTCTCTCGACCGAATGGAAAGCACTGTGAGAAAAGGAAACCATGACACAGTATGTGTAATTGCTTCATTGTTCATGAACATTTCTAATTACTTTAAGTTCACCAAACCGGGTGAAAGGATGCACCCGAGAGAAAATTGATCAGTCCGTGTATTGAAAATCATAAACTTGCGGCAGTGTCGACCACAAAGGCACATTGAATCGTTTACTTTTAAACTGTCCGCCTCTTTAAAGAGACGTTTTAATCTCCTGTTACCATATACGCGGAATGGGTAAACATACTGAATGGACACATATTGCCCGTAATTAAGTTTCTTGGATTAATGTGTAATTAAGTGAATTCGTCTGTGTAAGGTAAGAATTTTGCGTTTCTCCTTTAGCATCGGTGGATTTAAATGTTTATTTGAGCCGTTCCGCGAGAAAATCAACATTGTGGCATCTGCGTAATGTATCCACCAGATCAGCTTGCACTGTCCCCGCAGACTGTTCCGGGCCGACACATTCCGTCTCAGAGGGATAGAGATATAGACTAATGATTCTTGAAACCGAAAATCCACAGGGGGCGAAAAATGTCCATCCTGGTAAACCTGCGCGGCATGCTTAGGCTGATCAGGGTTGACACTTTACGCAAAGTCCATAATGTTGGTTTTCTCGCAAGACGACTCAAATATGTGTGTAGCAAGACTTGCATCACCAGTTTGTAGATCAGAGATCTAGACAAAACTGTAAAACCGTACTGCCTGACCAGGATCTACATGTTTGCTACATGTATTTAGTCTTTATAGGGATCTAAATTCCTCTTGAGAACGGTGAAAATCAAAGTCTGACCGCACATAATATGCTTTCATATATATTAATGCATTAAAACATATTTGTTTTACAGCAACTACAAACAGATTAACATAACTAAGAGTTGGTGGATTTAAAGAAGAGAATAACACAGATTGTCCCCTTCGAACCCTTCTTCGGCGCGTAGATAATTTGTACGTCCCCTGAGAAAAATGCATTTATGTAATTCGATCTAAATTGTAACTTTTATCAAACATGCTAAGGATTGTTTTCGCGCGTTATTCATCCTCACATCATCTTCTGCTGGCCATACTAGGAAACTTGCCCCGTACATACATCATTTGCAATTCCGGTCCACCACGCTGGTTTCCATTTGTATAGGCAACATTATTTTACTTAAATTGGTACCATCGGACTGTGTCACTTCCGGGTTTGATTGGATCAGGATGGTTATTTATAGCTTTTCGATGACACGTGACAACCCCTGGACCGCTGTCCGTATGGTTAAGACACGTGTTTATTGTAAGACCCTTATCGAATAGGGCGAGTCAACATAGAAAGAACCGGCACTTGTTTTGAAAAATATTATAACATATCAAATGCTCAATATAGTCAGAATGTCTGCTGTTTGTAAAACAAAAAATGAGCCATCACGCGAGAAAACCAACACTGTGGACTCAGCGTAAAGTATCGAACCGGATAAACCTAAGCATGCCGGTAACCCGGACAGACACCTTTCACCTCCTGTGGATTTTTCTGTTTCAGGAGTCTTTACTTTATACCGTTATCCCCCTGAGACGGATTGTGTCGGCCCGGATCAGTCTGCGCGGACTGTACAGGCTGATCTGGGTCGATACCTTACGCAAAGGCCATACTGTTGGTTTTCTCACGGGACGGCTTATTTTTTACATAAAACGCAGCCAGAGTTGACGTTTGAATTTCAGTTTGCATTAAGTAATTTGATTCATTATACAGAATACAAATACGAGAGGCATTGTCTAACCTTTTTGACATGACGGGGTTCACTGTCATGTTACCATGGTGATAAAACAGAAACTAGGCAACAAAGGAATGAATAGGTCATCGGAAATTCGACAGGGTCATGAATTTATTCAATCAATTTCGTGATTTCATGAGGGGTAATAAATAACATCATCGGGTCAATATTGTGTGATATTGCATGCATGGCTTGAATAAATTGTTTTTCGATTGAATCTACCGATGTGTTTCTGTAGTCGAACATAATGGATGACTGACAATTATGCATCGGCGCTTTACGATGTCTTTAGACTGTTTATATTAGGACGCAATGCTTATATTCATGTATATGGGATAGCAACTAGAGGAGCCAGATAACTAGTTACATCGTTGATTCGTCTATTGAGTGGCAGCCACTAATAACTCTATTCAGACTGTGCATATTTACATATAAGTCTGAGGTTTCATTCCTCAATCACCTAAACTCTATTCAGACTGTGTATATTTACATATAAGTCTGAGGTTTCATTCCTCAATCACCTAAACTCTATTCAGACTGTGCATATTTACAGATAAGTCTGAGGTTTCATTCCTCAATCACCTAAACCATATCCTCTCTCAAACGCAGTGATGCAGGATTGATTAACACATAGTATAAGGCTCATCTATCTGGGTCTATACTGTTCGCAATTTCCGGCGGTAAGTTTCCCGTGTCTAGTCTCACAGTTAGGTTTGCTTTCTACATATATAGCCCGGTTATATGTAATGATTGATGGATTGGGGATTAACGTAGTTTTCAACAACTGTTCAGTCATATCACGACGGCAAATCACTTTTACCGACTTAGCTACCGGGGCTCGACTATATGTAATGAACAGCCCGAAAACTCTTTCAATGTTTTGGATTTAAATCGCATTACTACAATGCAAATTGGTAATTCCGCGCAAATGGATTCACTTTGAGACAAAAGCAAATGAATCGAAACACAGTTACCTTCTTGGATAAGCGCATAATGCCTCCTCTGCTTTCTTAATAGTTTAGCGACTTTTCTGCTCTGAGAATATTGACAGTAGTGCCTGTACAGGAAGTATTGTATTCGGCCAATTATGAACATATTTTATCATAATATTAGATTTTAATTCACGAATGGAATTAATAGAAAGGAATTCCCTTTTTGAAAATGAGTTTGCAATTGTCATTAAAGCACAAAGCTGAAGGATTGAGTTTTAAATTTGACTTTTAATCCCCTTTTCCCTCATAAAGACGCTTTCTGACGCCTTTGCAGCAGACGGCTTTTTGAAAACATTGTGACAAAAGAAGAATTTTCACAAAACGTGCAATTTCTCCTTTTGCCACAATTTTTCCACGTTTAGTCATAGGTTATCCATTCAATTAGTGGGATTTTCTATTTTGTTTAACTAAATATGTTCAAAGTCGTCTGCTGCAGAATTGTCGTATGAGGGAAATGGTTAAATGAACCAAAGAACATTATAGTATAAGGATACGTGATAGTGTAGATAATTCGAGACGAAACATTGAACGTAAATAATAGAAGTTTCCAATAATTAAGACAGCTTTTCCTTATTGTAATTCGTAGTACGATTAAACTGTTCATTCGGAATTTCTCATTTGGAGATAGTCAATTGTGTCGAGTTACGGTACTGTTTTCTTGAATATTTACCTCAAGTTGATTAGACATTGTATTTGTTTAAAAAGAAATCCCAAATCAAAACAGTAATATAAAGTGTGCACCAGCTGTGAGATCGAACCCCGCAGTTCTGCAAAAAAATACTATCCGACGATTTAAAAAAGTCAATGCGACATGTGTCATTCGTCTTCCACCACCGTCTAGGATAAAAAGAAGCCAGTTGCTTGGACATAATGCTGTGTGTAGGTAGAACTGTGTGTAGGTATTACTGTGTGTAGGTAGTACTGTGTGTAGGTAGTGCTGTGTGAAGGTAGTACTGATGTTGGTAGTACTGTGTGTAGGTAGTACTGTGTGTAGGTAGTACTGATGTTGGTAGTACTGTGTGTAGGTAGTACTGTGTATAGGTAGTAATGTATGTAGGTAGTACTGTGTGTAGGTAGTACTATGTGTAGGTAGTACTGTGTGTAGGTAGTACTGTGTGTAGGTAGTACTATGTGTAGGTAGTACTATGTGTAAGTAGTGCTGTGTGAAGGTAATACTGATGCTGGTAGTACTGTGTGTAGGTAGTACTGTGTGTAGGTAGTACTGACGTTGGTAGCACTGTGTGTAGGTAGTACTGTGTGTAGGTAGTAATGTATGTAGGTAGTACTGTATGTAGAGAGTACTGTTACTACTGTGTGTAGGTAATACTGTGTGTAGGTAGTGCTGTGTGAAGGTAGTACTGATGTTGGTAGTACTGTGTGTAGGTAGAACTGTGTGTAGGCAGTACTGATGTTGGTAGTACTGTGTGTAGGTAGTACTGTATGTAGGTAGTACTGTGTGTAGGTACTGTGTGTAGGTAGTACTGTGTGTAGGTAGTACTGGTGTAGGTAGTAATGTATGTAGGTAGTACTGTATGTAGATAGTACTGTGTGTAGGTAGTACTGTGTGTAGGTAGCACTGTGTGTGGGTAGTACTGTGTGTAGGTAGTACTGGTGTAGGTAGTACTGTGTGTGGGTAGTACTGTGTGTAGGTAGTACTGTGTGTGGGTAGTACTGTGTGTAGGTAGTACTTGTGTGTAGGTAGTACTGTGTGTAGGTAGTACTGTGTGTAGGTAGTACTGTGTGTATGTAGTAATGATGTAGGTAGTACTGCGTGTAGGTAGTACAGGTAGTTAGGT